>JAJHUR010107236.1:0-20857 GCA_027495735.1 Lutjanus campechanus
AACCAAACTGCAACCCTTTCACAGCGGACTCTGTTAGTGAAGTTTACGGTCTGTTATGCCGTTTCATTGCTCTGTGTACAATGACACAGCCAACATATGTTTATGTATACTTAAGTACTTGTAACAGAGTAAATACCAGTCATTACTATCCACCTCCGCCTACAAGAAATCAGTAAGAGAGAAAAGAAAGGGTTAAGAGAAATCACATTAAAGAACAATATGCTCTTGCTGTGATCATTTCTCCAGTTTTGGAACAGCAAGTGAGAGCAGCCTGGAAAATATTGTTGATATTCGCCGGTCAAACAGCATCTTTGAGCAACATGAAACAAGCCACAGATCGACAGACGGAGACAAAGACAGATTTGTACTGTAATGAATGAGGTAAACAGAGGAAAGACACACACAGACAGATCGTCTTGCTGTGACGAGGAGCTATTTTTTTCCACATATCAGACAGTAATTAGGGAGCAGCGTCAGGTAATTAGGATGGCCTCTGGCTGATGAATGATGCACTGCTGTCACCTGCATGGGATTTATACTGACAACCAAGAGATGCATGTGTGTGCGTGTGTGTGTACTTGTGTAGTTGTGAAGCTGCCTCTTAAACCTTCTGCGGGACGAAACTTTGAGAAATGACAGCATTTTTATGCTGTGAGGACATTTTTGTGAGGTCCCGACATTTTTGGAAAAGGGAAGGAGATAGGATGTTTTGATAAGTGTGGCAATTTTTGCAAAGGGAAGAGATTTCACCGCAAGCACTTTGACAAGGACAACCTTTGTGAAAAGAGGGTATTCAAGTGTGGAAATGTTTGAGAGGTGAAGACATTTTTGGTTGGTTTTCACTTCTTTGGGTGTTTACTGAATAAATTGTGAAATTAGTTTGTAATTAGTGCTTAATGGGATGAACTTCTTCAAACATTCAACTAACAAAGAACAAGACTACACAGAGGTACATGACAAGGACGCTCATTATTTCCCTTCATGTTTGTACTTGTCATTGAGCTTTTGCTTGCTTTTACTGTGAAAAAGCGTTTTACGCATAACATCAAGTTAATAGCCTGTTCTCACGCAGAAAGTTTATAATATGAAAGCTTGGTCAGGGCTCCTGTGCTGCAGAGTATAATGGTGTAGGTAGACCTGTGTCATTTCTGGAGGTTTCATGTGAAACCAAAGTCAGCATTGACTTCTTTTGAAGTTACATAATGATGTTTGTTATGTAACATATGTTTCCTAAACCTAACCAATTAGCTTTTGTGCTTTTATGTAGAAAAATCTATCTGGACATTGCATATTTATTATTGCTAACTTGACCGTGGAGCCCCGTACATGCAAAACTGATGCCAGTAGGGTAACTACAGCACCATAATGTGAAGCACAAATGTTTACTTGGGTCACATGACTTGGACTTGGGTCAGACAAAAGACACAAATTTGGACTTGAGTCAGACCATAGTCATAAATTTGTTGACTTTGGACCCAACTTGAAAATACAAAAAAAGTCTACAAAAGTCTTGCAACCTGACTTGGACTTAAACATCAAAGACTTTCCATCTTTGGGCTTGAGGGAAGGTATCAAATATTTCAAGTCAAAAAGCTTGTTATTTAAAAAGTTCACCACCAATTAATTTCCCTGCATTTCCTGAATCAACTAACATTAATGCTATTCTTTCTCAGCAAACTGACTCTCAATTCCCTGGAACCAATTAGTTTGAACCAACCTAACAGCATCAAACCAAGTTGCACAACCATGAGAACCATGAAGAACTAACATTATGTTACTGAGCGCCAGCTGGAAAAAATTACACCAACGATAATTTTGTTCATGAACAAAAACTACAAGGTCATCAAACACAAACTGCTGTATGCATTACAAACAAAGCAGCAACAACTTCCAGCTTTAGTCAACATTTAAGTTGCCCAAAGAATGGTGAGTCATTGCTCTTTTGTGAAAATGGCATTACATTTGGTGAAGAGCGCATGTTTAGACTTGTTTAGGACTCAAAACTCAAAGTCTAGGACTTAGGACTTGACACAGGACTTGGGACTTGAGTGCAAAGACTTGAGACTTACTTGTGACAATGACTTGGTCCCACCTCCAATGACCAAGTTGACAAGTTGGGAGTGAGAACATGTTCCTATTATCCGTTAGAGCTGTTTTATCCTGCTATGAGCACATAATCTGATATCTGGTCACTGGACTGTCAACTGAACTTACTTTGGGATTGCAATTGTAAGGTACATAAATGCTTTCTATGTTTATAAGACCTTATAATGTTGCGCTCACCAAGTTATTTACTGAGATCTGAGAACACAACAGATTGCTATGAAGGAGTCACACAGGGCAAAAACAATCCAATCAGACATACCAGTCCACCCAGATTATCGAGCCACTTACATTAATCAGTTTTTAATTTAAAAAAAGAATGTTTTGGAGGACTGACCATACAGACATGACACAGCTATTGATTGTGTTACAACAAAGATCAAACATCCTGATTATTCCTAGTCTTGTGATACCAGACAATCCAAGATCTTACAACCTACCAATCAGATTTCTAAATGCAGAGACCTGTGTTACAGGTTTTTAGAGAATTCTGTAACTGTTTCCACCCAGTTTTAACAACAAAAGCTGAAAGATTGTCCACAGTCTTCATTAATGGAAGTGTTGGGACTGCCTCAAGAGTCTAAACTGTTCCTAAAAATGCCTGCAGTGCAATGATGAAGCAGACTGAGAGTCCCTCATAGAAAGTGAATATATAAAATATATACATCTGAAACAAACACATTAAAGCTGCAGTCTGTCATCTGTGCTCCACTGCAATATACGCAAAATGGCAGATGTAGTGTTGCTGTTATGTAAAGAGCCTCAGCCGGCTGAGTTACATTTTAGATCTTTAAAGAAGTTATTATTCCTGGTGCCTTTTGAGTAGATTATTCTTAATATATAATATGAATAATTGTGAAAAGAATATGATTTACAAAGAATATTTTGCATTAAGAATTACCTTTCAGTCTCACGTCTTAAAATATGTTTAAACTACTGGACAAAGATAATGATAATTTAGCAAAAGGGGACTAATTACATCCGCCAAAGGAAATCTCTTAGGCTTTAAATTATAAGGAAGGAAATGTATGTATCACTAAAATGTTTTGTGATAACACAAAATGACAAAATATTAACTCAAATGTCCATTTACTAGCTTTTTCTTAAGACTCATTTATAATCCCGTTACATATGGAAATAGACATGTATGTTTCAAGCTGTTGCTGCCTGCACACTTCGATGTGTGTTGGTATGAATGTTAAACAATACATCCACTAGAAAGCGCCGCTCAGAGTCAACCCCAAAGAACAGTAAAAAATCTGCTCCAAAGAAGAAGCAGAGTGAAAAGTTTCTGACAAGAATAAGCATGGCTACGCTGGAGCAGGCCATAATAATATACCTGTTAAGATTGCGCATTTTTACTTTTTTGTCATATCCTGTGGTCATGTCTTGCTTGAAGTACTGGCTACACTGCCCCCCATGACTACCAAAGGTACTGCTTCATTCGGTCCGTATCTGTAAGCTTTAAGAAAACGTGCAAAAGTAAAGAAGAAATTTATGTAAGGTACAGGCATCATATGTGTTTCAAACATAGAGTATAAATGAGCCTTAAATGTTTCAACATCTTACAGTCTTCTTTCAACAGATGGATCTGGCTCAGGTTTTATCACATTACCTCATATCTCTTGTCGTGGCTCAAAAATGGTCTTTGGAATTTGATGTGAATGGCTTCTCTTCTCTGAAACATGACATCAGAAAAAGCCTAGAAAGCTAATAAGTGGACCTCTGAGTTAAGATTATTCTGTCAAATAAACTCTTGAACATCACGATACACTTCCATGTTCAATGTGTTGAATTTGCATCTTACATCCAAGGTATAAGGTGTGTTTTTGCCCTTGACTACATAAAAACTGGCTCAGTACTGTATGTAATAAGCCAAAAGTGTTACATAATGCATTGTAAAAGGTCCACATTTGAATGCACAAACATCCACCTTGCAACATCCACAGTGGAGCCTCATTAGCCTTTTGCCTCCAGTGGAATTCCCATCATCCCCGTAGGGCCTCATAAATTGGAGCAACGGTAAATATGCAGAAATCCCAGCGATGTGAATTCCCGCTGGCACCAAGGACTGAGAATCTCCTTCCAGCAGCGGTCCAACCTGTGACAGCCAAAATGCTTGAGCATGTTGCCAGCCGGTATGGGTCGCCCACACTGACATGACACAACTGCCTTTGGCTGTCACACAACCCACTTAGTAATACTGAATAGAAATGTCTCCTATTATGGGTTGCCAATGGGGTTTTGCGGCGAGCTTTCACAATTGGAATATGGCATCCATCAGCAGCACCAAGAGGCTACTATTAAGAAATTCCTCTGCTTGAATCTTAACGCCGAGCCATTCAGGGCCTGCTGCCCCGTGGGCCTAAACTGTGGGTGATTGCTGTAGATAGAACAGAGTGCAGGATTTATGTAGATTCACTGAGACAGTATGTCAAATATATCTGCAGCCCTGCTGTATTGCTTAGACAGTGTCCATATACAGACGGGGACGGTGTTAGTGTCAACTTGTTGTGCTGTTTGTTAATGTCAGCTGGGCTGAGGGCAGCTATCAGCTCCACGGCAGGAGGGAGTCATTATTTTTATTTAACTACATATTGAAATTTCCAGAGAAAGGGACAAAACTGACCTTTTCCACATGTTTTAACATAGAAGAACAAACTTTTCATTCAGAATAAATAAATATAATATAAAAGAAGCTCTGTCTTCTGACAGAGCACACTCTGGGCATTGGGAAAGGATGCATGTGGTTTAGATTAAGGATGTAAGAAAAGACATAAAGCAACAATAAATATGTGTTCTTAGTTTGTCACACCACAGAGACAAGTGTTATTAATCACCCAGTACAGTATATAAAATATAAGTCTGAATATCATGAAAAAATGAGAAGTTTTCTCTGCTTTGAAATGCTGAGGGTGTGTCCACTCCACTGACTCAGTGTAAAACACCACTATGACCTCAAAATGACCCATCCAGCAGCTTTATTGGACATGTTCGGACATGTTTGAGCCACCAGAGCCAGAGGACAGTGACAGGATGGTATTTTTTTTTCTTCTGTGTTGGGTTGTTGGAACTGAAGTGAGCTGAAGTGAACTGCCCGGCTGATGTGGATCGAGAGAGTTGCTGAAGGTACGGTCATAACTGACCATTGGGGAGGTTGAGATGAGGGGGAGGTGGTGTCATTCGTGTGACAGTTTGTGGGCCTTATATAGTGCTGGGGGACCATGACTGCAGATGTTGAACTTTTAATGAGAAGATATTGATCATATTAATCTGTTACTGCTGTTTACATTTAATCTGACAAAAAAATGACCCTCAGAATTATTTCCTGGGTGTATATGTGTAGATGTAATAACTGTATTGTTTTATATGTTTTTTTTTTTAAATCTTATTGTGCTCTAAATTTGATATACAACTGTATGTTATAATTGTATGTTGTCTGTGTGTGTGTAGCATGAAGGACCTACAACTCTGTGTTGTGTAATTATAATGAAATGACCTTGATACCTTGAACTTTCAGCTCCTCATTCTTAGCAGAACTGTCTGGAAGCTTCTCACAAGGTTCAGCTGAAAATATATACTGTAATAACTATGTGTAGGTTGTGTGCACAGTTTGTATGTACGTGTGTCACCACGAGAGGCAGGTATATAAAGCACTTTTCCATCTTTTGGGTGTCAATGAGGTCGAACTACATACTGATTGATTGATCAATAACAGGAGACTGTGGAGTGGGGGGTGGGGCAGTTGGTGTGGGGGTGTTGGGGTGATTGATTATAATACAGAGTGAAAAGGACGGAGCGAGGGAGAATGAGAAAGGCAGAGAGTGAGGAAGAGAATGGGAGCTGATGATTGATTGACATTTGGTAGGAGACAGGCTAAAAGCCAGGAGATGCATGACCGAAAAACCTGATTGAAAAGACAGAGAGGGCAGTGATTGATTGAGGAATATTACTTTGAAAGGATGAGCGACACTGAGACGGGGCGTTGGAGAGGAGGAGGATAGGGAGGGAAGGAGAGAGGTGTGCGTGTGTATCTTAGCACAGTGTAGAGGCTTTATTTACGGTTTTATTCAGTTATGATTGATTGTGCTGGGTTTTAGCAGTCAGCTGGGATTGAGGAGGGATTGCATACATTCAAAATATCAAAAGGACTGCACACTATTATTCACTTCAGCTGTAGAGAAAAACAGACCTCTATTTACAGTATAATTTTCCATGTTTTCTGATATGCTCCCACTTTAATTCACTGTTTGCTGTTAATGCAAACTCAAAACTTCTCCATGTTTTCCTGTTGTCTTGGTAAATTCAGAGATTTCCACAGCAGTCAGGTACAACAACATTTTATTTGCTAATGAATTATAATCGCTTCTACTTTAGCATTGTCGGTAACACACCACAAAAGTCCTCTCCTGGGTGTCGTTAAGGTAGATAAAACATGATAAAGTACCCTCTATATTGCCCCTCAGTGGACAGTGGACTTCTAAGGCGCCCTTCCAGTGGATAAAATATGACAAAGTGGCCTCTATGGTGCCCCTCCAGTGGTTAAGTGCATCACGACTTTCAGCATGCTGGTGCCCCACTGGATACAGCTGCTGCCCTTCCTTTTTTCGCCCTCTTTCTGACAGGTTGGGTTGTCAACTTTGCATTAAAAATGACATAACTGACCAGAGGACACTTGAAGCTCATTTATGCTGTATGGAACCATTACTGCTCACATACTTACATGCATCCTTTGCGTTGGCATGGATATTGGCAATGGCAATACATCCACAAGCTACTCCAGAGAAGAAGCAGAAGAGTTAAAAGTTTCTGACTGACAGGAGGTTGTATTAACGTACCACTTCAGAAAGAGGCAGAAATGGAGGCAACGTTGTAGATGGCGGGGGGTCTGTGGTCAGTGGTCCATTAAGCACATTTCGATATGTGGATCATGGATTTATTTCGTGAACTAGCTGATGACAAACATCATTTCAATACTTTATTTATTTATTTATTTTTAACTTATTCATTATGTCCTGTGGTTGTGTCTCACTTGAACTATTGTCTATAGTGCCCCCCCCCATGACTACCGGTGGTACTGCTCCATTTCTCCATATCTGCTTTCCGAAAACGTGCACAAATACAGAGGAAATGAACGCAGAGTACAGACAAAAGGCTTCATATATCCATATCCACATCTAGCATAAACAAGCTTTTAATTACAACAGTCATAAACTTTGATAAAGTTCATGATGTACCATGTCTTTATAGTGTCATGTCAGTCTTATACACACCTCTTCAACCGAAGTTTTTTCTGTTTGTGTAGAAAAGGCCACAACATTGTCACTCTCTCTCTCCCTATATTGACGCTCGACCTGTCAGCATCGAGCATCAGCACATCAAGCCCACTCGCTCATCACATGGAACATCACCTGTGCAGCTTCAGAGGGCGGATCGCATTGGCTGTGAACTGACTTTTCACTGCTTTATTTAATTTGTGAAGTTCTGTGTGTAACTCAAAACGTGAGTAATACTTATTTGATAGCTGTTATGGGTATTAATAAGTTCTTATCTGTGGGAACTGAGAAAGTTTGAGTTAATTGTTCTGTGTAAAGTTCTGGATTATGTTATATTCGCTCGAGTGAAAAAAGACTAGTTAAACATTATGTTGATAACATTGCTCTCGCTGATGGATACGAGGATACTTTATTGCAAGCAGCCATCTGTTCATATCTGGGTTGTGTTATAGTTTGTGTACTTACATGCATAAGCCCTGTGGAGACAAGCCGGCGCCAGTAGTGACATTGAGCTTCGATCAGCTGTTAAAGGAGCATGTGTTTGTTTTTGCTGTGAATTTTCTTGAGCAAGTGTAATGTTTTATTGACAGCAGTTTAATAGTGATGATAAATAGCAACATAGATGAGATCAGGATCAATTTGTTAAGAGTGCAGTTTTAATGTTGAAAATGTGGAAATGTAGAATGCTTTTACACAAGAAGTTCTCATACCTGAACAACAGAGTTGGTCGATTGCTTATGACTCCAAAAATGATATATATGGCTGCTGGGTATCCAGCAATAGACGTACTGGTGACGTAAGTCACATGATGTTGAGCATGTGGCTAACGTGGAGTGGTCATACTTTAATAATATTTAGGCAATAAAAATACTTTGTTAGGTTTAGAAAAAGATCATGGATTGGGTTATAATAAGTGACGTATGTAACCTAACATAAGCAACTTCAAACTTGAAGTCAATGTTGCATTTAGTTTCAGCTGGGACACAAACCCCAGTCTCCTGGGTCAAAGTCCTGTAGTTGACCCATCCATTTATCCCACCTCCTCCCTATGCAGATTGCCTGGCTCAGTCTAAGTAATATGGCCGCTAGAGGTTGTTGCCTAACAATAAAAGTAAATGTGGGTCGATAACCTATGTTTTGCTGGTGAGGAGGACAGGCTATTTTTATGTGACCTTTATTAATGACCCTTTATTTGTTCATGCATGTCAGCTATTATTGAAGACATGGCCATTATTTGAATACCAGCCTTTATTTGAGAATTTATGCTTAGTCAAACACAGAGAAACCAACAACGACAACCAAGAACATATTTCAGTTCAACCAATATGAGGATTCGGCACCGCTTGGCAGGGTAGAGGCTGATAGCAGGTCGTGCTAACAGACAGGCTAGCCCACTACTTCCACTGGGTTTTACGTGGCAAATTGTACGTTTCATTAGGGACGCCATTTTGCATCATTTGAGTTTGTTAAAAGTTTAAGTGACTCACAGTGAGCTCTGCTGAAATGAATGGAAGTCAGATGGGCAGACGATGGTGGATAATTCTGTGGTTGGGAATGACCAGGATTTTCAAGTGTCACCCACCTTCTTTTATCAAAAAAGCCTCAAAAAATCAGTTTGAAAAGATTCTAATGGCCATTTTGGGTTTACAGCAATTTCATCAAAGCTAAAAGACGCCCCTTTATTCACACATGTGGTTACTGTGGGAATGAGTCATCCAGCATGGAGCTATATGCCTCTACAACAGGTCAGGGGGGGTAACTCTATCAACAGTTCCTGCTTTCAAACTGTCACATACATCAATTTCTGTTTGGCACCCATGCTTTATGTAATTTAACACATAAACCCTGACTGATAGAATTTCTGACACAAATTGTACCCCTTGGAGTAATAACACAGTCAAAGCTAGCATACACACAGTATATATACTAATACATACATACTCTTCCCAGTGATAGCTGTTTCTCAGACGTCCATTGAGAATAACTGCAAAATCCAATCAGACAACATATAAAAGGTGACTCTTTCAATTTCAGCTCTTGGCTCATAATCATAGACTTTTCCTTCAGCATCAAAAGTAATCCAGGTAATTTTTTATCTATATGTTAATGGATGCTTATGGCACAAACAGGAAATCCAAATACTTCACTAAAATCCAGTTTCTCTATGCACAGTATGATTTAAGGTATAGCCCCACAGCGCAGGACCTGACTCCACGGTAATATTACACATCATTTACATCACCCACACTTTCAAAACAGATTCATTCCAAATGGAAATACGTACAAAACAATTAGAATAACATTTTTACATATAGTTTTACACTATTACTACATTTTTGACAGTGCTGAGGTATAGAATATCCTATGGTGAAGCTGCACCAGCTTTCAAGGTGATTTCTTTATCCTATTGTATTGTCTTTAATAATTTATTTTAATGATCAGAGAGGCTGCTCTCTAGGGTTGGGCAATATGTTAAAATTTTCCAATTGACCATTGTCAAAATGAGAGATGACATCTGGATTGGTTTCATTAATGTTACAGAGACTTAAGAGACTAAATGAAACTCCTGTGCGCCTTGCGCCTTACTTTACACTCATATTCTGCAAAATTTAAATAGCAAAGTGGAGTGTAGCAGAGAAAGGCTATTTTTTCATGATTTTAAGACTTAATTATATATAATTTATTTATGTTTTTTGTACTCATTCAGATTTGTCTGGGTGGTTAATAACATGTTTAAGTGGTGTGACAAACTTGGAGTACACATTTACTGATGCTTTACATGACCTTTAAACATTTCCCTCCATGAAGTCATTATGTGAAGCAAAACAACACAATTTAATTCTTTCAAGACTAATATGATTATGGTAACATCTGTCTATGGTGACTTCTGTTGCTTGATGTATTCCACACACGTCAGTTTCCTCTTGGAAGAAGCTTTGTGTCACATCCAGCGCACACTGTTGTCTTCTAGCATCCAGGTGTCAGAGCTCAACAGCACAGAGATGGATTCCCTCTTAAGCAGTGTTCTGTCATTACCACCCACTGATGATGGATTCCTCCTGACCTCGAGTCTACCTGCTCAGCAGGTGAACACCTGTGGCCTTAAGCTTAGCACAGGTCAGCCGCCACGCTGTCTGTGCTCAGTCTGTGCTCCACAGCCTCATTAACTCTACATCCACAGCCTTCTTATCCAGACAAACAGACAGCCAGCTGCACTCTGAGCTCAGGTTCATTACTGTGGCATTGTGAGGGCACTCTGTCACACGTTGTGCTCCTCGCTCGCTTAAAAGAACACAGTGTTTTTGTTTTATTCCCTATGAAATTTATGCAAATCAAGTTATGGCAAAAAAAAAAAACTGCCACTGAATAGAGCTCTGCACAGTAAACAGCACCTTCATCACGCAGTGTGCCAAGCTCAAATTACTTCAGCTTTAAGACTAATCCACCAAGGCTGGCACCCATAAAGCCCTTTGTAATTGGAGCATGCTCTGATCTAATCAGACTTGCTGGCCATGATGCCTGCAAATTACAACCATCATAGCAGTGACTCTGAATGGTCACACTCACCCGCCTTCTACACCGCCGCTCAAAGCTGCGGCTGGACTTGGTGCAGCCAAGTGTCATAAATTGACTGTGATCTTGTTTTGCATGGTTTCGGCCACAAATAAATATTTTACCGGCCAAATAATGAAATGTAGATAGAATTTGCAGATGTGTGACCGGAACAGGTGCAAAGAGGCTTTATTTATCCGTCCAGTGCTATTAGGCAGCTTTCATCTCGGTGTGCCAAATCGCTGCATGATCTGCATGGATTTTCCGATTTGATTATGCTGGTGATACGGCGTGCTCGTGGGTGATTGTGACCTGAGTGATTAGTGTGAGTGGATATCAAAAATACACATGCTTTTACATTTTCTAGCTCTGGGGCCCATAATGGCCTTTGACTAATCTTGTTTAAAGCATCCACACAATTTGCATTCATTTAACTAATTTGATTACTTACAACCAGCTATTTCACTTTTTTCTTTTTTTTTTTACAGCATAGTGTGTCGATGTTGATGCAAATGACACAGCATCATTGACAAAATGCTCCATATCACAGATTTCTAAATGAAAATGTTGGACCATCGGTCAGTGAGCGGGACCTGAATCTTCTAGTTCACTCAAAAATGAAAATTCAGTCATTACCTACTCACCCTCATGCCAGATGAAGGTTGGGCTTAGTTTTTTTTAGTCCACAAATCACTGCTGAAGTTTTACAGGAAAACAGCATTGTTGTTCAAATGGAAAAACCAACAAACGCCTCCATTCTGGCATAATCCAAGTTTCGGTAAGTCCCAACATACCGTTCAATTGTGCACACACGCCATCACACAACACACACCCAGTATAGACGGAGTGCATGCACACGTGATTGTGGCTCCAAGCTAAGGATCTGCAGCAAAGATTTAAGCTAAAACAGGGTGTATATGACGTCTTTCAAGCCATCTTCACATGTTGGGAGGTGAGCAGTGAATGCTCAAAATCCCAGCCCAATTCAAGGGCTGCAGCATGTAAAATATGTACAGATTTGGCATCTTTATTCTTATCAGTTGTTGTTGTTGTTTTTTGTTTTTGTAAAACCTCAGCGTATCTTAAAAACTCATAACCCACCCCTCCTTCCCTGCCCGCCGTACTCCTTGTTTTATTCCACTACCCTTGTTTTTCCTCCGCACTCTCCTGTCCAAACCACGCTAATCTGCTGTGACATTTTATTGCTCAACAAAATAATTTAACCTCACACAGAGACAGCGAGAGCGGAGGACAGAGGCAAAGAGAGAGACTGACATTTGCACACACAATGGGGCTGCTGACCTGCAGAGTGTGAGGTGATGTCAGCCAACTCTGAGCCTCCGGTTTAAACTCACACCTCAAAACTTCTGCTGCATCTTCAGACTATTTAGTTAGACCTACCAGTGAGTGTGTATTTGTGTTTGAGGAAGGGTGTGTGACACAGGCATTAAATCAATGAACATGTCGGCTACGAACAGGGAAATGTCCAGTGCTACTTTAATGTAACAGTTATGTAAAAGGTAATTACCTCTAGTTTGAATTTTCATAACTGCCCAATCCTAAGTTCCACCCCTTTTTGCTCTGTGCTCCAATAACAGTTAAGCAGTTAAGTCAACTTTCCCCTTTACTGTTTCCTGTACTTGGACAGGCTGTGTGCATGGCTCATCTATATTGAAAAGAAAACCAAATTTGAAGATGGTGAAAAGATGCCTCTGGGGACACACATACTGAACAGTCACATCTTAAGTTAGTTAACTTTAGCAAAATGATAACTAATTAGCTTGCTACTTTATATTAATTGTTACGTAGCTTGTTACGTCTGCTAGCTAATAGGTGCAAAATGCTAACTAGTTAATGATTGATGTAGATTAGCTAGTTACTTAGTAAATGTTTTCCTGCCATGGATGTATTGAGGAGGACTTGTATACGGTGTCATATCTCAAGTTTGCTTCCAATGTTGCCCAGTGTTCACTCGTAGTATTGCAGTGAAAAATTCCCCTGCCAAAAAGCATTTTCTGCATAAACCACCATATATAAGCAAGATCTCTGAAACTATTGACAGGACACTTCAAGCTAATGTAGTAAACAAAGTCAATTCTGACTCTATTCTGAATTTCTTTATTCCTGTAGGTTTTATATTTATAAAACTTTCCTTAATCCCAGAAAAGTGATTTTAAAACCTGTGAAGTCATCACAGTGTAAAGTGTGTAGGCAGTGTGGGAACTCATGGGGGCCAGCGGGAGGAACAGTACTGCCTATATTCAATGTGCCAGATGGCCTAGAAGTAAACCTGGTAGATCAGAGGAGTTGGAAAATGTATTAAAAATTTATTGATGTTGTGTTTAGTCCAGTTTACCGACTTCTTCCTCACTTGCTGACATATCGGACATATCCTATCTTCTCCCAGAAAGTATAGTAACTAGCTAGCAGGAAATGCATTCTAATCTTGAATTAAGTATGACTTTCTCCGCTTTTGTTGGAAACATTTGTGATAATATAAGAACACAACTCAACAAAATATATGATATATACTGTATAACCTTTTTTTGACATTTTAAGGGGACAGTTTACCCCCAAATCAAAAATACATATTTTTTCGCCTGGCCTGGACATTGTGGTGAGCAGTTTCACGTAAATACTATTTTCTTTCTATTAGAAAGAAAGGAGTTCTGTTAGATTCTATTGCAGAAAAAAATGTTTCTACATGAAATTGCTTACAAAAAGGTCTGTAGATTATTTTGAGCAATCTCTCAATTTCTCGAAAGAGACATTGTAAAGTTGTTCAAAATGTGATTTTCTTTTCAACACAAACAAGCCTAGCACACAACATAACTAAGTACAGCAAACTTGAAAGGAGAAAGTTGACAGAGGGTCTGTCAGGTTCTAAGCTTGCTCCAGTGTTATTGGGGCACAGAGCAAAAAGGGGCAGGACTTAGGGTCACTATAATGTAAATACATTACAAGGTACACGTTTTGTATTTATTATTCTTCTGCTCAGCACTGCTGATGTTCCACACTTTAATTATTCCAATCAGTGATCTGTTCATCGTTATAATATCATCTCAATTTATGCAGCAAGACTGATTCTGCTTTGTCATGTTAATAAAGCTCTGCTGAATTGAACTGGTATCGACTGAGAAGGACTGGAGATGGAGAGAATGAGGGGGTAAATTAGGTTGACAAAGACAGTCAGTGCATGTGTGAACAAGAGTGTAACTGTGTGTGTGTATCTGTGTGTGTGAGGTCAGTAGAGGGTATTGGAGCTGAATATGGGCATGAGTGCAGCAATCACTGAGAGTATCTGTGCTCTCAAGGCAATTATTCCTCTCATACCTGAGAATAGAAAATCAATATGTATGAGACTTTTGTAAATGGAGAAAGTACCAGAGGACACACACACACAGACACACACATAATGTAGCAGGGTCTCCCTTAAGTTGAACAATGGAGAATAGCTAAACGGGCCTGAAACAAAAATCATTTCGCATTAGAAAGATGTGCGCAGAAGCAACAACCTTGCAACCAAATATCTAGACACACAAACAGACTGCTCTCTCCATCTACTTCAGCCAGACATAATATCACAACACCATCAAGAGCTTGCAGCTGTGAGGTTGTCAGTCAACCCACACAGAACCCCAACTTAACCTTCATCCCTTTCGCTATAAATCCATACTGTGCACATAGACACACACAGTTTATATACAGTGTGTATATTTGCAGTACGTGCAAATATACACATGTTGGGACATGTTGCAGACATGCTCACTGGCCACACACATGTAAACACACACAGAGGCAGTGCCGTGGGGAGTAGAGGTGTTCTTGTGAGATAAAGATGACACAGGCTGCTGACATAGTAATGCTGGAAGGCTTGTGAGAGGCAGAGCTGTAGACAGTGTGTGTGTATTTGTGTGTGCATTTGCACTGCAATGCGAAGGGAGTTTCCTTTGAGATGCCTGTGTGTGTGTGTGTGTGTGTGTGTGTGTGTGTGTGTTTGTGTCAGAAGGAAAATGTTTCAGTGCAGAATTATATTGTTGTTAAAGCTACTAAAAGAAACATTCATATTTCGTTGATTTTGGAGGCCCCCGTGGGCAAAAAAAATACACATCATAAATATAGATGCTCCACTTTCTATTAAACTGATACTGAGATGCTGTATTGTAGTGTGCAGCTTATGCCACCAGGGGTCAGTCTGTGCAGCAGTGCAGCTGAGCTGACAAACATGGCTTTCACGTGAAGAAGAAACATGACGTTTTGGGAATAAAGTTACAGGACTAACTAATTAAAAAGAAAAACATATTACATAGTAATAGTACAATGTAGTTGAGACATTTTATAGTCAGTTATAGTTGTAGTTAAGTTTTACACAAATACTGCCTAATACCATATATGGTAATATGTCAGGAGGGCATGAACACTGCCAAGCCTACAGCTCACTGTAACTTAGGCTGGGAAAATGTAAAAACAGGCTTGTTTCATCTCATTTCAAGAAGAATTTGACTTGGTGGCAGGAGTCCGAGTCCTGCACAGTTCTGGTTTTGTAAACCCGCCCTTGCGCCCACCCATGAAGCTGAATACCAGAACCCATTACCCATAATTATCTCTAAGTCAAATCCACACCCGCCTAGAATTCAGGCCCTGCGACCCACACCCATGATTAAACACACATACAGTCACTCACTTGACACGTTTTCTCAACTGCCGCAGTGCCTGTGCTCCTGCAGCTGTTGATGTGTTTCCATGGTGACGGCGAGCCTCTAATACAAAAAAGGGGTCCCACATGACAATTTTCAGAGGAATATAGCTACAGTTTTGATTTTTAACAAAACTGGTTTTAATTCACAAATATTTCTAATCTCATCCACTGTTTTGGTTTTTGTTAATTTACTGCTGTCACAGTATACCATCAATGAAACCCAATACTTTCTGCTTGTTTTTCCACAATAAAACCCTAAAAGAAAAGGAAAGGATTATGGCACTTGGAAGTTGGAGGACTTGTGTTGTAAAACATCTCTTCAGGAAGTGCTGACTTAAATTAACGTCCTTTATAAGACAAAACAAAAGAGATGATTGAGGATCACTTCACTGAAAATTGATGACTCTGCTGTAGAGACAGTCAAAAGCATCAGGTGTCAGCATCAGGAGTGCAGACCATGTAAGACCTCACCCAGACAAAAACAACAACAACAACAACAACAACAACAACAACAACAACAAAAAACATCAAAACTTTATGGGTTCACCAAGAAAACCCAGCAGCAACTCCACTTCCTTTCGAGACTAAAAAGGATAGTGAAGACAGCTGAGAGAATCCTTATCAGAGATGCCTCCCACCCCTCCTATAGACCATTTACACGCCTGCCATCTGGCAGAAGGTTCCGGAGCATCCGGGCCACGACTTCCAGACTCTGCAACAGCATCTCCCCTTAGGCAGTCACGCTCCTCAACTCCCTGGTGCCTCCTCTCCACCCCTAGAGCTGACCCCCTACCACCCACCCGCTCAACTACACGCTTTAAAATCAGCTACTGCTGCTATTTTGCATATTGTCTTGGACTGGGTCTTGTTTACCGTTCCATCGTCTTTGTCATACTGACCTGTCTAATATAGCCTACATGGTTTGTTTTTGCACTAAAGCCTTTGTTTTTTGCTGTATTTGTGTTATGCATAGATTTGCTTAGTTCTTATTCTCATATCTTTTTTATGTTGTGTATTTATGTTTTGCACTGTTTAGTGTTTATCAGCTGCACCAAAGGCTCCTGGCATTTCATCCCAAATGTATACTTGAATATAGAAGGTTGACAAAGAGTCTGAGTCTGATAGGCCTGTTACAGGTAAAGGCCTGGGGCCTCATGAAAGAAACTTCATAAGTCTGAAATCCCATCTTATGTCAGTTTAGGATGATATTAAGGATTTTCTTTAGCAACACAGAAAAATGTTAACTTTAGTTACACAGACCAGCCACTAACATTAGCAACACACACCAGCTGATAGCTACCCAGACCAACTGCCTACTTTAGTGACACAGACCAACCACAAACATCACCTACACAGAGCAATTGCTATTGTCAGCAACACAGACACATACACAATTAGTATTTGTATCAGAATACTTTTTTGAAGTAACCCTCCCAACTTTGCCAATAGCCAACATTGACTTCTTTTTAACTTACATACAGTAAGTTACATTTAACCCATGATCTTTTCCTGAATCTAAGTAGTTTTGGTGCCTAAACCACTAAACTAAACTGTTCACAAAGTTGACCACGTTTCTCAAGCTTTATTTTGAAAGTTTAACCTAACATTGTGTATTTATTATTGCTAAAATGACCACAGAGCCCTGCATGTGCAACACGCTGGAGGGATACGTAAAGTGTAGGCCACTGACCAAGCTGCTGCATTTGATGAGTTGGAAGTGAGAACAAGTTGCCCTTGGTTATGCATGAATTTTTCACTCAGTGTGAAACATTTTCAACTTTTGTGGAGGCGAACTTGCATAAAATCTCTTTTTTTTTTTCAAAGACTTTGTTTGTAGGCAATCGCACTGCTTCACACTTTATGCTGATTTTTCATTTTCCTCAGATGTCAACATGTAGACTGTGGATGCTGTCAGCTTATGTCAGCTTATGTCCAAAACTGTTCCTGCACTTTGCCCCTCATCGCTGTTTGTCTGTTAAACTAGGACCACAGAGCTGTTTCCCTATAGGCTACTGGACACAAAGCCTGCTTTAACCAGAATGACAGACCTTTCAAGGAAACAGTGTAGCCTTTGGACACAACTTAATGAATTATTTCAAACTTGTTGTGTCCAGCCGCCCACCATAATGTCCATTATTCATTATTTATTCAAGAACTTTGGTTGTCAAAGGAAAACTTTTCATAAGCAATGAGCTCATTTCCAAGTTGAAGCATGGGTCATCTCTACAAGCCTAAGGAGACAGCAATACCTTGTCCTTGCGCACACAATAAGAATGTCACAAACTTTATTGTGCAGCTCATTCCTTTTCAGTCGCATCGAGTCACTCCATGAATGGCTCATTTCCAGTTATTGCTTTATTTTCCAAAATCCATCTCTCTCTGCCTGTTCAATGTCTGTCAGCTTTATGAGTGTGCTTTTTTATTATTTTTCTTCACTATGGATATTGATAAAGCCCATGGCCAGAACTAGGCGGACTGAAATCAGGGTGACATTTGGAAAAAGACATACTTCGATGATAAATGCGCAGCCTGGATCTCGGATTTCGTTCACCTGAAAAGATTATTGTTTCTGTTTGACATTTGGAGGCCCGTGCAGAGCCCATAATCTGCTTCAGTTTTCTTACCATTGGCCAGTTTCTTTTTCTTTGTACACTTGTTCACACATTCAGGATGATTTGAAGTGAGTTTTTTGGGATGCAGTTTGTAGTGAGTGGTAGTAAAACATGTATTTACCATAGAGAGCCCAAAAAAGCCTACTCTCTGTCCGCAAAGTGAGATAATCACTAACTGGCTGTACTGTGAGTGTAAAAAGCAATTTCTCCTAATGAATAGTCCACTATGAGTCTTGATTTCAGGGGAAGAGTCAAACTGAGGCAAAATGACAGACAGAAAGAAAGAAGTGCTTAGAGAGGCACGGAGACAGAGACTGAGCGCGAGACATTTAAAGAGATTACATTATTATCATTGACCTTCCAAACGCCTGCCAAAGGTTGGATGCGTCATAAACGCTTCATTCAACGTGGGAAAGATGAACTTATCCGGTGAGAGATTAACTCGCAGTCTCGCTCTGCTCTCCCTGACTCACTCTCCTCTTTGCATTATTAGTATTTTAGCTCCAACTGTCCTCTGATCAGCCCTCATCTTAACTCAAGTTCAAGTCAAATTCCTTACAGTAAAAATCACGTATGAAACATTTTGATGAGGAATATTTGCTGATAGGACAACAAGCGTGACAGCTAAAAGCCAGTATGTGCACTCAGTGGAGATCTCCACCAGGCAACAGGTGGTGAAGCACTAACCGCAATGCCACCACTACAACTGGCAGATGCAACCAGTAAAGATTTACAATTTTTTTTTTTTACTTTTGTATCTTACAGTTTCTATATATGCATATCAGAAAATTATAAAGTAAAGTTTTAATGTTTTATATACTATTATTCTTTAAGATGCATAGAATTCTGTAATGGTATTGCAACCATCATCGCCGTCCTGTAAAAACCCACTCATCTCCAAATTTAGTGATTTTCAGTTTCAGTTTTTTTTAATTTTTCAGGTTTACGCCAAACCACATTTCTCGAAAATCAGTTTAAAAAAATAAGCAAGTTACGGTCAGTTTTGTATTGAAGTCTGCATATTCCATTTGTTTGCCAGCAGACTTTGAACACTCTGATATGACAACCGTACAGATGCATAGCGGAGATGGTAGCGAAGCGAAATAGGCTCCTATTGTGTCTAACTTTAGTGGATCATGACGTATAGACCCTTTTACAGCTGACGTCATCGAGTGGCTGCGCGCGCATTTTGGCAACAGAAGTAGCGGTCTCCTCCAGTCATCCAGAGGAGTTATCAAGCTGCAAAGGTTGAATTAAACATTTTACCAGCACCAAAATCACCCAAACATTTGTTTATGGAGTATATGATACTTCAGAATTGATATTTCAGTGGTCGATATAAGTTGTTCAAACTTCCGAAAAATTGTGACTGTTTTAGAGCAATTGATGGCGTCTATGACTGCAACCTATTAAACGTGTTGATTAGACTGAGAACGCGATTAAAACTGCTCGTGTTTGCTGCGGTCCATTGACAAGCTGTTGTGGTCCGCCGTACTTCCGTTGCCAAGATGCGCGCGCAGCTTTCTCATTGTTTACTAACTGTAAAAGGGTCTATTGGCTATGGAATTAATCGGCAGGTGCTCTAGTTTAGATGAAATGCATATTTTCTAGGGGTGTCAGTTTTTGAACCACAGCAATGGCAAAAATGTGGCCTATAAAAGACCAATTGTTTTTAGGTTGGCAGCTGTTCCGGCCCCGGTGGGCTGGTTAAGAGGAGTGCGGAGTCAGCAGCCGGCACAAAACAGAACAGTTAATAAAATATGTTTTTCAAAAAATGTGAGTTGTGCTGTATTCAGCTGAATATATGTTATAAAGTATTTGCAAGTTAATGTATTATGTTCCCACTTTTTTGGAATTGGGTTTGTTCTTTGGTAGATTTAGAAAAAGATTGCAGTTGGGGTTAAAATAACAATGTCACGTAAGTCATGCCCCAGCAGTGCTTAAACATACTTAAACTTACTTAAAAATTTAAATAACTGTATGTTTGCGTTTACTCACACAGGACGCCAACCCCAACACACACATTTTTCTGGTGATTACAGGCTGAATTTGGAGTGAGCATGTGTTGTATGTCATTTGTTACATATATAATACCATTATTAATGTCATATTCACAAACTTTTTGTCTTGAACAAAATCCGTAGCCATTTTTCTCCATTACACTACCACCAAGTGCTTCTTGTATCCCTCTTGTTTTAAACTTTATCTTTTCCATCTGTAACTTTTTGGCAGGAGCTAGCCTGCCATGCTGCTGCATGGAAAAAAAAACATGGCAAACCAAAATTCAATATTTGAAACAAAACTGTCCTGGATCAAGTTGAAATACCTCATATTGAGACTGGATATAACTGATTGGTGGGAGGCAATCGCTATTCCGACATCTCTCCACTCCGACATGGGCCCCCAATTGTCTGAATGGCAACACTTAAATTTCTGTCAAACGTCCCATCATTCCGACAGTTTTTGCATCCTATGGTCGGAATGACGGTATTAAAAAAAACAAAAAAACATCCCGCTATTCCGACAATTCCTTTAAAAGCCTATCTCTCCCCCCCAAAAAAAAGATTGTGCATGAATTATATGCGCAGATATCCACAGATATCCACATATCCACA
>JAJHUR010107239.1:0-13388 GCA_027495735.1 Lutjanus campechanus
ATCTATCTATCTATCTATCTATCTATCTATCTATCTATCTATCTATCTATCTATCTATCTATCTATTTGAAAAAATATCTAATTGCGATTATTTTGACTGATACAGCAAATGTGATATGATTTGCAATGTTAGAGGTAATGATAATTTTTACATCATTATTCTTATTTTGATTGAAAAACATGTGACTATGGTGTGATTTTTTGTAGGCATCTCTACCAAATGAAGATGTTTTTTAAGTCTGCAGAATCTGATTTGTAGGACAGGACACAGTCACTAATTTAAATCTATCAGTTCTTATATGTTTGCTTCTTCTGCACTGACATCTTACCAATCTGCAGCTTCACTGAATCACACTAACAATCCAAGCAATTCCACAAAAAGAACAAACAAAATGTATTTCATTAAATTAGTATTCACTACAGGGCTTCGGTATTGTATTGTAAGGTGATTCTGCTTAGGTTTGTGTTTATGTGCCTGAATTTGAAGATGGTGCATCCCTTGAGCAGCTAAGAGTGTTCACTAATTTACATTTTCATGACAAAACACAGAAGCCTTTGCTGGTAAATGACAATAATTGGGAGTCAGTTAACACGTGTTAGTGCCGAGCATTAAGAGAATTTATCACGGTGTCTGATTTATTATAATGTCGCCTTGGTTGATGCAAATGGTTTTCTGCTATTATCTTGTAGCCTGGAATGAAGGTCTTCCAAAGGCAGCCCCCCTATTGTGGCGGTGTGATCTCATTTTCTCAGCGGTGAAGCGAACCACTAGCCTCCCTCTGATCCACCTGGCAGGAGGGGAGTTTGGACTGAGACAGGCTGGCCAGCCCACTGACCTCTGGGTAAAATCTCTCGCTGCGCTGGGCAGGCAGCCGGTGTGGGCCAGCGATGGGGCACGAATGACTGAAGCAATAGGGCTGTGATTAGCTGACATGGCGGCTGGGTTTTGCAAGCTGTCCTATTCTTGGGCGTGGGTGGGCAAAGGGGCAAAGCAGCTAAAATGGGAATGAATGTATTGATCGGGCTGCCGTTATGAGAATGACACGCACAAGCTAATTTTTACGGGAGGGGGAACACATTGCTGGCGAAGGCAATCTGTCCGTGACGTAGATAAGCTCCGAAAGGGTAGATGGTTCCATCAGGGGTGGGAGGAAGATGCAGCCTCTAACTCTTGCCAAGAGTTAAATGGGCGAAGACTAATACTACTCAGGTAGACACCCATGTAGCTCTGTAGAAGGCAACAAAGTCTGCCTACCAGAGCCTCTTAAAACAACATTATGGAAGAATTGGTATTTTTTGTGTTTTGGTCTCCCCATTTTCTGTTGTCACTCACTTGTACACCACTGTTGTAAATATGGACAGTTGCACACATGCATTTGTAATGATTACATAACTTATTATCAAAAAGTAGTGAGTTGCCAACTTTTCAAACACAACCAAACATAAGACATTGTCAGGCAGCTAATATTATTCACTAGTCCAACAGTGAGAAGGCCAGACCAGCATATGTCTTGCAGCCTTTTGTTTCACAATGCTCTCACCAGTGACTCAAAATCAGTCTGACATTCACTTTTGTCCAGCGGCCTCTTGCTTGGTCACTCTCTCCTTTTATGTCATTAGCTTTGTCAACATCTTCTTCCACCTCTTTGCCTCTGCACTGGCATCTTTTGAAGCTGATGAGCCCACTTACATTGCCTGCTCGCCTGGCTCTGGTTCTGATGCCCATTTCAGTGCTGTTGCCCATCAGCGTTCTTCCTTGCCCTAGGCCTGAAAAACCTCTTCTTCCCAGCAGTCCAAAGCTCCTGTGCTGGAGGTGCCTCGGTGAGCTCCTGGGAGCTCTGGGAGCTCATCAAACTACTGGAAGCTAACTGAGCTAATTGAAGCTAAGTTACAGCTAGCTATAGTTAGCGGTTACTTTACTGTCCATCAGTAAAATCTGCAACTCACCGAGAGTGGAGGCAGAGAAGTTGGAAGACATCAGAGGGGAAACTAGGAAACAAATCCTCGAAAATATGATCCAGTTTCACCAACATCAGTGGCATGTTTGGTTGTGTGTGGCTTAGTGCTGTAAAGCATTATGGACTTCTCCTGACCCGGACACCAAAGTTGCATAGTGCGAGAGCAGGCTTACGGGGCGGAGAATGGGAATGACAGAGGTCATCCTTTTACAGGTCAGTGTTGCATAAAAATGATTTAAGTTATATCTCATTGTTGTTGCCATTCAAAAACGTAGGTGTAAAAATAACAAGCTGTGGGTGTACAGAAGGTTTTGCACTGCACTATTTCTTGGCCAGGTACAATAATATCCTATAGTCTTCTGTCGTATTGCCTGACAACCTTGGCTCTCGCTGCTAACAAAAAGATTGCGAAATTAAATCCCATAAAATCATGTGCTGTTTTTAGAGGTGCTGGTGACTTTGTTACTGTTAGCCAGAGCCAGATTAGCTGTTCCCCTCAGTCTTTGTGCTAAGCTAAGCTAGCCAAGTGC
This sequence comes from Lutjanus campechanus, assembly GCA_027495735.1. NCBI lineage: Eukaryota > Metazoa > Chordata > Actinopteri > Lutjaniformes > Lutjanidae > Lutjanus > Lutjanus campechanus. The sequence continues at coordinate 2,489 of JAJHUR010107239.1, forward strand.
TGGCAGTAGCTTCATAGTTATTGTCTTTCACTCCCTGGAAGAAGAGGTTTAGTATCTCAGTGAGACCTTCCTGGTTAAATAATGGATGAATAAATTAATACAATCAGTCTTCTCATCTAATTTATGGCAAGAAAGTAAATTAGCATATTTCCCAAAATTCTGAATTATTTTAAAAGACTGGTGTATAGGATAAGGTGGCATGTGGCAGTGATCTTGCAGACTGCAAACACCAGTGGCAGCAAAACTTGTGAAAAACCCGACAGGCTGTATTTAAAACGTCTGTCTGGTTTATCTGTTCTGGGCTACTACAGAAACATGATGGAGCAACATGGTGGCCTCCAAGAAAGAGGACCTGTACCCTCTGTAGGTATAAACAGCTCATTCTGTGGAAATTCTTTTCAGGTGATTATAATATATTCCATTTCTGACATATTCTGCCAATAAATCCCTGTAACTTTTACACACTGGACCTTTAAGTATAAAATATTGGAAACATGCTCATGACCATCATTCAGTAGGAGCACAATAACAAATAATCTGTAATTATGTAATAATTTTACAGCAGGGATATACAGTATGAGTGATGACTAGATGGTGTCACAACAAGATCCGCACCACGGTGCTACAAAGCTGTCCTCTGCCACCCCCCCTCCCTCCTTGCTGCCCTTTAGTGCTCATGGGAAGTGAGCTGGACCTATTGGAATGCTGCAGCCTGCCAACAGCCAGAGTTCAGAGGAGGCTTATTCTCACTCACGCCACTCACTGAACTCCTCCACTCTTTTTGCATAAAGTAATTGCTGTCAGGGAGTGTGCACTGCAGAGAGTTGCTTGGGCTCCACAAGCACAGAGGGTGAGATTAGGGAATAAAAGAGCTAAGTCAGTGCTACTTAGGCACTCCCAGATCCTGCGTCTGTCATTGTGCTGCCGTGGATGAGGGCTGACAGTGATGAATATTGGCCAAAAGTTGGTATTCCACATGATGATTTTCCCTAATGAGAATTGATGAATGCGGGAGGGAGGGACTCAGGATTGTGTGATGAGAGGAGGGACCACTCATTAGCAGCCAGTCATGCTAAGTTGAGCGGCTTTAAGGTGGGCAGGGCTGCTGGGCTGAGAGCTATGCCACTCCAGCAGTTCTTCAAAAACATCAGCTGATATCACTGATCAATACTGCCTCACACACAGAAGAGTGTCAAATGAGATATATCCATAAGCGGGGAAAAAAAATCAATACGCAAACTCCTCCCTGTGCACAAATAGCATTTAGCAATACTGTCCACATAGCAGGGTGTTTATTAGTCGTGTGTAAGCTTCCACATATGTTATCAGAGATCTATAGCAATCTCTGAATCCATATGCATGAAGCTAAACACCTGGGTGTGGGACAGTCACGGGCCTCCGCTGTCCCAGCTGCGGCCACATCAGCCGGGAAAGGGGAGCAGGGGCCGCTGGTCTAGCAGATGGCAGCATGGGCTTTGAAAAGCCATGGCCCTGAACGAGCCCCAGGCAGCCCCAGAGGCCAGCGCTCAGCCAAAGCTCCACATGTGGCAAGCCAGGAAGGACATTAAGTGGATAATAGTTAATAGTGAACCAGGTCATTTACTATCATGTGCGTACTTTATGGAGCAAAACCGCTAGTGTGTGCAGAAGGGGCCGTGGCCAAGAGAAGGTTTAACTTTTAGATGCAGATAAAAGTGCTAAATGATCACGCAAGGCCATTTGTACACTGTCACATTCTTGGATAAACATTGTGCAATACTTTGGGTGCTTTAAGAGCTTGTTGTTGGGTTGATGAGAATGCATATTAGTGGAAATGTTGTTCTTGTCATATGACTGAGCACAGAATATGGCCTTGCTGCTCATTTCAACATTTTCCACCCTCAATGTTATTGCCCCTCTCCTTTACAGGGCCCAGGGCCATGTGATGTGTCACTCCACTATGGTTAAGTATAGATGAAGAGATAGCCTCTTTAATATCCAGGAGCTCATTTCACAGTGGCTGGCAGGTCACAGCATGATGACAGCTAAACAAGCCAGTCTACAGGATGGAACATAAGCCACACAGAGCATGTGGATGGACGCCTGAGCGTATAGAGGATACACTCAAGATGGATTGCTATTAGTGGTGAAAGCATACATGCATTTATAATTTGCTTTGGTAAACATGTCTGAATTAAAGTAATAATATGAAGTAAAATGTCTAAAAATGCTAGACATATGGCATTTTGTTTAGTTGTGTATTTACTAGAGTTGGGTACTGTGCACATTTGAACCAATATGATAATAGTAACTGAAATTTGGAACTTAATAGTCTGCAACTGAAAAATATTGGTTTCATATTAGGTGTCAGACATGCTAATAAATCTCTCATGCTGTTGTAGCATACTAAATCAGGAATTTTTAGATGCACTGTTGGCTAACGCTAATAAAAATACTAAGCCAACCAAGATGGTGAAAAAAGCCCCATTGTCTCCAGCAAAAACTTCTGCAACAAGATAATTAATCACCTGAATATGTCAATAAAGTTTCTGATGAGTCACATAAAGTTTTGTTGGGTTAGGTTACATTGTTCACACTTTGCCTGCTGGCGCACTAACATTCGTGTAGCTTTTGATGGGGACTTGGCTTTCAGGCTATGAAAAAATGGTGCACTCAAACACAGTGCTGAATACGCCAGAGACTTTTTATTACCTTGTACATGATTTCTGCCCGAACCACGTCAGATAGATTTTCCTCAGCTATGATGGTTGTTTAAAAGTGAAGATAACAACTCCCATGATCCTTATGCAACTCATAAAACTAGGGATATTATCAGTGGATATTTTCTAGGGATGTGTTTCTTGTAAACACATTATACAAATTAGAAAATAGCAGCTGAAAATGTGAAAATACTGACAACTATGAGGTACTGACTTGTGGAGTTATACCTTTAAACTGCTGTTCAAGACTTGTGTGTTCAGGATATTTTGTTGGGGGAATGTGAAGCATGGCTCAGTGACGTGCCAGAGCGATGGTCCCCCAACACTATATAAGGCCCACACAACAAAGACACACAAACAACACCGCCCGCCTGCTCTCTGCTCACCCTCCCTAATGGTCAGTTACAAACATACCTTCAGCAACTCTCTCAGTCTAAATCACCTGGCAGTTTCTGCTCACTTCAGTTCCAACAATCAGAGACTGGAGGAAAAAAGACACCCTGTCACCATCCTCTGGCTCTGGTGGCTCAAACATGTCTGTAGAAGTCCAATCAAGCTGCTAGACAGAGCGTCCATGTTTCAGGTCGTAGTGGACGGAGCAGAGAGCAGTGCTAATTTTTTCATTTAAATTTTTTTCGTTTCTGTGGTGCGACAAACTCAGAACACACATTTATTGTTGCTTTGACTTAAGAACTTTAAGATGCACTGAAAGTGCAAATGGCCTCCAGCAGCCAGAACAGTTTGAGTTTCTCAGTGTTTAACTTCACTGTCTGTCTGAATGTTTTCTGTGTGTGACTTCACTGTTAAGGACAGTCTGAATGTTTTATCTTCCTTAGTCACAATGATGGACTTTGTCATTGCCAGATGCAAAGCAGGGATATCTGGGGACACATAATAGGATTGCCTTGTCTACATTGTATTTTCTCTCAAAAGTGAATTAGGATATCTCTTTTCGTCACATGGTGAAATAATGTATCCAAAGGCTGCATTCAAAACCATTTAACCACTTTGTGCTGTATTCATAATTGGATTTTAACTGCAGGTTCTTTCAAACATCTAGCCATCACCATCTCCAATATTGGATTTTTCAAATACTTCCATTCATGAGGCCCTCTTTTTATTCCCTTCCTGTTGAAATGACATGGTTTTTAATCAGCCAATGTACAAAATGTCTGACTGCACTGAAGTCATTAAACCGGCGTCTACACAGACACACGCACACATCCCACTGACTGCATAGCCCATTAGAGAGATGGAAGATTATGGCCTAAATGAAGCCATTAGTTACGCAAACCTAATGATCATCTTATTTGTATGTATAACTCTGATCCATTTCCCTTGCTCAAGTCAAATATTTCTTCCCTCAAATGATTTTGGAGGAATTGAGTAAAAACAACAGCGGCGTCAACAACAAAAACAACATCAGGACCCATAATGAAAGGAGCCGAGGCAAAGGCACTCAGGCGATTGCATCCATTACCCCTCTCCACTATATGGACCCCTTCATAGGGATTACCCCTGGTTCCAGAGAGGTTGATTATTAGACGCTCGCAAAGGTTTCGTTTGAATCGCCCCAGTTAAACGAGAAATTGCAGGCTGAGGAGAGAGGCTAATAACAGTTATTAACCCCGTGCGGGCGGCGGTGTAAAAGAGCGCCACAATAACGAGGTGCACCACCAAGGTTTGAGGCGCAGCGCAGCTAGCACACCCCCGAGGAGAAGCTAACTTATTAAAATAATGAATTAGCCGACCAGATTACTGCAGCCTGCGGCAAAGGCAATTATCCCCCTCCAAATCCCTGGACAGGGCTCCCTAGCGCCACCATAAAACAAGTGCTCAGAAAGCAGGAGCCCTCCGCTCCACACAAATGAATAGGCTGTTAATTAGGATCTCTCCCGCTGCGGGTAGCCTTCCCACTGCCATAACAGAAACCACTTCCACGACAGGGAGAGGAGGAGGGGAAACAGTAATGGGTGGATGCTGAACGAGTGTGACTGCAAAAGATAGTGAAATATGTGAAGAGTGAGAGGGAGTGAGGAAAAGTGAGACTGCGAATAGTTTCAGAAGTATGAAAAAAAAATGTATAGAATGACAACGCTAGAGCTGGTTTGATTAATGTAGAGACAACAAGAATCATTGGTGGCCCAAACTGAGAGCTGTGTGTGAGGCCTCTTTGGAAACAAACGGCAAGCATTCAATCCCAGTGCAGTACTGCGTTCTCTGCTGAACATTTGACGGCTTTTTTTTGTGATGTACAAGGTCAGGTCCAGTGAGCCGGTGTCGCCTGAGAATCAACTGTACATTCATATCACTGCCTTTAAATCCCAAACATTCTTAAATAAGACTGAGTTACACTAAGAAATATTAACTTAATTTAAGATTATTTCTAATCAGAGTTTACTAAAACTAGGTTTAAGATGAGTAAATCCAGATTTAAAATTAAGCAGAGCTCTGCACAATTAGAAACTAATCTCAGTTTATTAAATCCAGGTTTATTGATGTAAATTGAAATTAAACACAGTTTAAGTGCTATAGGTATGAAAGAGGGGGGAAACTGTTAACTTTTGACTGCTTTGTATACTTTAACAAAATGTTACACTGATTGCTGGCTAGCTTTGAGGTTACTATACATTACATTGTTTGCTAGTAAGAGTTAAACTGTCCCCCCTGTAGTAGGGTTATTGGTCCTGCGTGGCATGAAGAAACAGTTGGACAAGGATGGAAGTGAAGTAGGCCAGTGGCCACCCTGAAAAAGAGCCTGCTGTACTTCATGACATATATACAGCCCTCTAATGGTTATAAATACTAAAGTATCACATGGTTGACATCATGAACCAAATATGGCCACCTTCTGCTATCACCTTCCAACTCCACATCAGTAGAAATCACAAAGTTTTGAAGGCTAGACTCACCTTGTCCTGCATAGCTACATTTACACAGAGCTGGGAGATAACTGTCAAAGTGGAAACTGTGCCAGAGGGATAACTGCTGCTCACACATACTGTGGTTCATCTACACATTTACTATAGATACTCTATTGTGAGTTTCAGTTACAAAGTCTGTGTGAAAGAGTCATTTATATAGCCTACTTGATTGTAAGTTTTTTTTCACTATGGGCAAAGATTAAAGCGCATTAGTCACCTAAAAAAATTAATGTCCCTTAAAGTGTATGTTATATTTGCAATATTTTCACCACTTTTTTGTTGCCAGACAGTCTTTTCTGATGGGAAATCACAATTATATAAGCCAAATATCAAACCAACCAAACACCATAGACTAAAATTTACCACACAGAACACAGGAGTTGCTGGTCTACTGCTGCCTTAATGTGTTAGTTTGCTTATGTTACTGTGTGACTTGTATGTATTAAAAAAATATAGTTTGGATTTAAAGAAGTCACACAATAACACAAACAAACTAAAAGATTGAGGCAGCGGCAGACCAGCAACTCCTATATTCTGCAAGGTAAAATGACTGTTTTTGCCTGTGGAGTTTGGTTGGTTTGGAGAAAGTCATATTTGTCTCAGGTAACAGCGGTTTCCTGTAAGAGAAGGTTGTCTGATGTAAAAAAGTACAGCAATGAAAATATTCTAAATACAGCATACACTTTAACTGGCATCGACTTTATTAAGGTGCGCCTTTTTTAAGTGGCTAAAATACCTTTTGTTGCTGACCCCATCTATAGCATCAGCATCATTGCTTAGCTTCAGTGCTGGTGCTCCTCTCCACTTATCTTAACTGGAGGCATGCCGACTGGCATCTACTGTAGGTAATACACTGACCATTGGTAAGTACCTCATACTGTACATCCCCACATCAAATAATCCAAAATAAATCTTTAACATACTGATACATCTGGGTTACATTTAAATACACTTAAACCAACTTGTGAAGTTTTCTTTCAAGCAGCTCCAACTACTGTACATTCAGCTTTTATTTGCAGTGATAACACTGTTGACTCCCTGTGGAATTTTATATGTTTTAACGGGGAATATTACATCCTGTTTTGCATGAAACTAAAACTGGTTTGTTATGGAAACAATATCTTCCATAATGTCAGTTACTCTGGGGTATTTTATGCCACTTTTAATTAGAAAAGATTGCTATATTTACATTACAGAGAAGTGAATTGTTTTTCCTTGACATCATACAGGGCAGTATTTACTCTGTGTGTGTATACAGTCGTTTGAAAAATGAAACATTACGTATTAATAGTTTGTAAAGCATACTCTTTATAGTGTGATTTGCTCCCAAGAGGACGATTATATAGTCACACTGATATGCAGGGCACGAAACAAGACATTATGCCAGTGTACTGTATGAATATGCCTGCAAGGCTTGACATGAATGCAATTTCATGTAATTTGAATGCCTTTCATGAGGCAAGGACTCTTTTGAACTGTCTTAAAAAGCTCATCCACCATGGTAGCTGCCAGTGGCCCTGGGTACAGAGGAGTCATGTCGACAGGCCCAATTAATGATGGGGCGTCTGAGAGTGAATGAATGAGGAGCTTTGAGAGGATTCCTCCACCTTAAATCCCCCTGTGCTGCTGCTCCCAGACTGCCTGTGAAGAACAATCAAACGGCAGCAACCCCCTCCTATTTATCACTTTAAGACATTAGCCAGACATGGGCCTGAATATTAACCAGCTCCTTTTCCAGGAGAGTTCCACACCAAAGGCTGCGTGTGGCAACATACATTTTTAATCACAGGGGAAAACGAGGCCTCTCAATCGCTCTCATCTATTACTGTGTGCTTAACTCGCCACATTTTTTCTCCAGGGCTCTCAAAACAGGAAACAAGCTATCATTGCTGCTGCTGCTTGTGGTTTTTTGTTAAATTTTTATGTCGTTTACCATTATCAAAACTGCGACAATCATGATTTTATGGTCTGCGGTTTCTTGATGGATCCCGGTGAGTCCTCCTTATCTGCTACAAATTGTTTGTAAAGCGGAATCTAACTCTCTCAGCGACTATCTTGACTATGCTGACAGAGTTCACTTCCCTGCGTTGACTGCGTGTCTTCCTGCATAGGACGACCGGGCTGAGGCAGTGGAGCGTGAGCCGGGCTTCCACAGCTTAATTGGAGTCATGTTCTCCAGAGCCTGGAGCTGCTCCTCTCCCTGCTCCGGCCTCTCTGGTGCCGGGCCTGTGGTGGGAGCAGGAAGGGTAGGGCACGGGTACCACGCATGCAGGGAGATGATCTGCTCACCCCGTCCTCTCCCTCTGGGTCCCCCCACTGTGACACATGGCACCCTGGTGACAAGGTCACTCCACTGTTGTGGCACCACAGGGGGAGCTGGCCTTATTATCAGGAGAGGAGACATTCTTAAGAAGAGAATCTGATCTCCAATCACATTTATTCACACAAGACAAGGTTTTTTATATCCAGGAGGTTTCTTTCTAAGTTTTTTCAAGGGTAGAAATTAATCTGAAGTGACTTATGGGATATCATATTTTACATCTTGATGAAAAGTAAATTAAATTTTCATCATGGATCCATTTTTTAAAAAGTATATTCATGTTTATATTTTACTGGAGATACCATACAGGGGAACAAAATTACAGCAGTGCCCACACAATAGCATGTGATCCAATACAACAGCCCCTCAGTTAGTATAACTTCTGTAAAGATTATAATGTCCAATCACTGCTAAGACTGTGTCAAGGAGGCATGGATTCAGCATTATTGTCATCTTGCAATGTATGACAACACAGAGACCTCATATTGTTGTAGTATCTGACTTCCATTCAAGGGGTCGTGTCTATAAGGGAACCCTTGATTTGTTACTGTTATGGTTTATTCTCTGTATTATGAGGCAACTTGGATGAAAGGGAATTAGTTGGTAAAAAAATGTGACAAAGATCAGAACCTGAAGAAGTACCACAGCTCACTGTGTACCAAGTATGACCAAGAATGACTGTGACTTAAATAAAACAGCTATATTATATTAGTATTTTGTAACACAGAGAGATATGTTGAAGTACAGACATTAAAATAGGAGTGGGCAGTCTCACGATTATAGATAGAGATTGTGATCTAAGGCTTTCACGATTTATGTATTTTTTGGCAAATTGCAGAGATCGTAGAACTTAATGACCTCTTACTTCTGTTTCAGAACTTCACTTAACCTCATTGACTGGCAGATCCATGCAACATGAACAAACCAATAAAGTGATGTAGCCGACTAGATAGCTATGCTGACTGGACAAATTACTTCATGTGTCTCCCCCTTGGGTGATTTATTGTAAATGATTCAATTGAGTTGTGAGCATGTGAAAAGTGTAATTCTATGATTAGGTTATCTTTTGGCATCTGTTTATAACTTCAAATTAAACAGGTTTTAATCACCATTTGGAAACCTGTCTGGTATCTTTAATGCAATATTGTGTTTTAATGGTTCAGATAGAGAAATTCAGTTCAGTCTGGCTACAGTCTACAGAGCATATCAATATTTAGAAAAAAAAAGACTGCAATTGTGGTGGATCATGATTGCGATTAAATATCTTCTTAAATTACTTTTTTGTAAGATCATCCACCCCTATATTAAAATGTACAGCAAATTCCAATGACTAGAATAGTAATAAATTTAACCTATTGACAATACCTTTCATTAGATTGTAACATCCCAAACAGAGCAAGTACACATACTGTAGCACATATGAAACAAATAATAGTCACTTTAATTATGAAAGTGTTGTGTGGTTTTTGAATTAATTACTAATAATGGCCTATAAGGAATAATACTGCCAGAACTCTTCAAGGCATGTATCATTATTCTATTAAATGAGATGTGTATCAGACAAGCAATGTACCAGATTTTTTTGGTTGAGAAGTTAAAAGGCTTTCTCAGCAATATATTTTCAGCCTTTTTTTCAGTCATTTGTTTAGGTAACCATTTATTAATCACTGTTTAGTGAGGAAATTACACAAATCAGTTAAATGAGGTACACCATGCATGGGCTGGCACTGCACTGCCAGCATTTATCAATCTCAATCTCTCTCACAGTGTTAGAAAGTGAAAACTAAGGAAAGTCATTTTGTGCCCAATGAAAGTTTTCCTTTGGAAATTTTGCCTTCCATTAAGAATCGAATTAAGCACTGGACCAGTGCTTTCTGGAGAGTCCACCCCCCTCGAAACACACACACTCACACACACTTCTAATTTGTGATTTATTATGTTCTTGATGTGTTAGGAGCATTGGTGTGCTGTTGAGTGAGAGGTGGCTTATCCGCTCCACAGTGGGTACAGTGTGTGTGTGTGTGTTTGTGTGTGTGTGTGTGCACGTGTGCATGTGTGTGTCACAGAGGGGGGGTGAAGCAGAGTATGCAGCCATCATTCACTGCTGTGGGTCAGCCCTCGCACGTGACAGCAGGTGACCAGTGTCAGACAGGAAAGGTCACGGGCCTGCAGTCTGCACTCTCTCCCAGTTTACAGAGCTTAAAAAATCCTGCAGACAACCAGGCGAGATTTGACTCTATAAGACAGATTATCTGCCCCCACGCTGTCATGGTACCATTCTGAGGTTTGGGTCATAAACATGCAAGCTCACTTAGCTGGATGCCTCTTTGCCTGATATGCTCTCTCTGTCCTGCTCTCCTCTCTCGCTATTTCACTTTCTTTATTGTCCCTTTGTCTCCAGAACTTAGCCAGCACGTACTCTTTCTTCCCGGCTTGTCTGTCTGCATGGACCCTGATGACAGTGAAGTCTGGAGGCAGTGTTTTTGAACATCTTTCAGCCTGGCTACTCTCTGTGGGAGTCCTCTGACTTGAAGGTATTACCTTATTTGTCTAATGTGTGATGCACATTTGACATTCACCTGTGTGTGTTTGCCTGTGTGTGTGTATGTGTGTTTGTCTGGACCTTATTCTTGTGTTCACAGGCCCATTAGTTAAATAGATAAAATGCACTGTTCCTCTTTCATCTCTGTATTGCCTGAGGGGTGTTTTTCCTTGATTGCATTACAATCACAGTAAGCTTTCCCTCATTAGTGGTAAGCATGTTTTAATTTCTTATTTTAGACAGAGAATTTCACAAAAACACATGCAAACACATGCAATTTGTTGCTGTGAGCTAGGGCTGCACAATTAATCACAATTAGGGGTGGGACTTTAACGCGTTAATTATGATTAATTAATTACAAAAAAAATAACGCGTCAAAAAAATTAACGCATTTAATCGCGGGACGGAACGGAAC
>JAJHUR010107240.1:0-10227 GCA_027495735.1 Lutjanus campechanus
AGACGGACAATTTTTGGTAGGCGTTGTCTGTGTTCTATTCTATATAGATCCTATAAGTTTCATAGCCCTCAGCATAATACTTGACCTGAAATAAATGTTTGTTGTTTATCTCGCAATAAGCCACGCCCACTTTGACCAGTCGTGATTACCTTAGAGATATGGCCTCAGGAGTGACCCAGCATCATACCCACCAAATTTCGTAAAAATCAGTGTTTCCGTTTAAGAGATATAACGCTCCCATATTTGCAGCGCCCCCTAGTGGCCAATATAAGCAAAATTTGGCGCATAACCCCAGAGTCACATGGTAACATATAATCTTAGATTTGGTGTCATTAGGATTAATTTTCACCGAAATATGCAACTGTTGGTGTTTTTATAGCTAGCTTGAAATGTTTATGCCTTAATAATTTGCGTATATTTTGACAGAACAAAATTCTTTTGATAACTTTAGATCAGTTCCATCTGAAGAATTTATGGGCCAAATTTCACAGTGATCGGACAAAACCCCTAGGAGGAGTTTGAAAAAGTAGGTTTTTGAGCTTTCGCGATTTTGTGAAAAAAAATTATAGGCGGAAATGGGCGTGGCCTAGTCCAGATGATTCAGGGCTATTCATTGAATCTGTGGATATGAGGGATTTGAATGTGAGACATAGTATCTGGGAGTTATAGCCCAAAATGCATTTCCCTTGGTTATAGCGCCCCCTGCTGGCGTGCATATGTGATTTTTTGCATCTGAGGTACGTGCAGGGTTCTAAACCAACCCTCCAAATTGCACCACCCTCCCTTGCACGGTTTAGCCTGCAGCACCACTTTTATTGGGGGAAAAATAAAAAAAATAAAAAAAACTAGAACTGCAAGCAGTTATGAACGGGGGCCAAGCCTCCCCGCGCGACTCGGCCCCATGTGACTTCAATATTTAGAAATTTCCCGTTAAATAAATTATCCCTGTTTTACCAGCAAGTCCTTTTTTCTTGGAAACTTTAGTACAATCATAATTTCATCCTTCACAACAAACCGCTATGGAACAATAGATACATTGCAGTTAAAAACAAGTCGTTGTATAACAAAGACTGGATGGATAAAGGTATTTGGTCTTTAATTCATTTGGTTGATGAAGACGCGTGTGTCATGACATATGACAAGTTTTGCTTTAAATATGATATAGTAGTTGACGTCATTCCTTTGCATCCATAATGAAAGCCATCCCTAATCCTACTTTAAGTTTAATTCAAGGGATTGTTTTGAACCAGATTCACATCTCTCCTAATCTTCCACATCTCTTAGTTGGAAGCTGGGACTTTGACAGTTTTAAAATTCCTAATAAAACAATTAGAAAGTTGTTTGATGACATCACACACCCTATATTGTTTTTATGAAAGTTCATTAAACAAATCTTCTCCAAAGATATTACATATTCTTTATGCTACGCCAAAAGCAAAAGAAAATCACTTTAAAATTTTAAATGGTGTGTATTCATCTGGTGAACTATTATGTGTATATTGTGATGGTTTTGAAACCTCCGTTCATATATTTTGTTTTCTGAAGCACTCTGGAGTGATTTACATGAGTGGTTGCACACAAAGATCCGGCTTGAACCCTTTTCTCAAAAGGAAATTATTTATGGTTTTGTTATGGACAATAATGAATGGGACTTTCTGGTAAGCAATATACTAATCCTTGGAAAATTTTGCATCCACAAATGTAAATATATGAAAGTTAAACCTAGATTTAATGTGTTCCATAACGAGTTTCTTGCCTTCATCAAAGCCCTCAACATAATGAAAGATAAATATGCAATGAAACTTTTCAGTTGATTTGAAAAATATGATCTATGACAAAAGGCCAAGATTTTTTATTGTATTTTACTTTACTTTACTTTACTTTATTTTATTTTATTTTATTTTATTTTATTTTATTTTATTTTATTATGTCATATGTCATTTTCTCATATAGACTCTATCTTCTGCATTTCTCCTATGCACCTTCTCCTTAGAAATGTTAAAAAAAAGATATAAGCATGTTATTGACTCTGTTAAATAAAGTTTAAAAAAAAAAAAAAAACAGCACCTGCAGCGTCTGTCTGCCTGTTGTACAGACGGCTAAAGTAACGTTAGCACTGTATTTAGTTTAGATCACAAACTGTGATGCAAAATCCCGTTGCTCAGTCTGAAGATTCACGTTTCGCTGTGCATTGCGTTGACTCATCAGATCGTGGTGTGTTTTTAATGACTGTCTAACACAGAGTTATTACTAGACTCGCGACACGGGTCTGGGGTTACCCTTTAGACTTGAGCATCAGTGTCTCCCTCCTCTCCTCTTTGTCTCGTTTCATTTCCATTCGTGAATGAAAATAACAGTGAAATATAGTCATGTGTCTTAATGATGGAAGTGGGACGGGGGAAAGGTGCAATTTAAAATATTGTGTGAAGCATTTAGCCTTTTAAAATAGATAATTAATACATTTTCTGCTCTGGAGGTTACGTGTTAACTGTCACCCGTGGAGAATGGAGGTCTGCGAGAGCCAAGATGGCCGCCAAGTTCTGTTCCGTGATTGGTGGAAACTGAACGCGTGAGTAGGTGCTCTGCTGTGATTGGACGCCATAGCGCTTATATAGTGAGTCCACGACAATAGACGTCACCCATTTGCTTTGTTCTCAGACGTTCATTCGAGCCTCTGTTGGATTGCTGTGGGATTTGAGCCTTTGGACAACTTTTGGACGCTTTTGGAGTGATTTTGGATCCTGACCTGCCGGATATTTGAGGATTACATCGTTTGGAGATATTTTACATTTTCCTTATTGGAATATTTTGATTTTTGGCGACTTGCTAAACTTTTTCTAGTCTTCTTTCTCTCTCTTTTTCTCTCTTGTTTCTCTATCTTTTTCTCTTTTTCAGGTTTTAATCGGCCGAATAGGCGACGGAAGCTCCTAAGGTAAGTTTATTTAATTAATTTTTATTAATGCCAGAGCTCGTGTGTTGTTAGCCGTCTGCTAGCTTATCGCGTTAGCAGTGAGCATTACTAGGCCTATTACTACTCTTGCATTGCTAATGCTAGCGACACCGTTCATGGGTCTGCTGCTAATGCTAGTCATGTGCTAGCTTATCGCTAACACCGCGAGCATTAACAATGAGCTAATGCCAGCCGTTAGCTAACGCTAACACGTTAGCTAACGCTAACACGTTAGCACGCTAACACGTTAGCTAACGCTAACGGTGTTAGCGTAAGCAGGAAGCTAATGTATGGCTCACTATTGGAAACTTGCGGCGTATGCGTGTTTGTTTCTGAAAGTCGAGGTTTATCCAAATGTATTTAGTTAAAGTTGTATGTTTGACTCGCTGTAGATAGTTGAATTGGTTGAAATATGAATTTTTCGCTCAGTATGTCAAGGAGATGTGCTTCGGTCTGTGTATTTCAGTTTAGCGACTTCCCGTGTATGTGCGGTCTCTACGTCACAGCGAGCAACAAATAGTAATTATTTCCCTGCTTGATAGCTGTGTGTGTGTGTGTGTGTGTGTGTGTGTGTGTGTGTGTGTCGCAACACACACACGCTGTAAGGGCATAGCTTTGTGCAGTAGATTGAGTATAGACTGTTATGTACAGTGTGTACAAGTGTTATTTATTTTTGCTGTATTTTAACACATTTCTAGTTTCTTGTGCATTTTAAACACACTCATTCAGTGAATTTTGCAGCACAAGTGTATGTGTATAAGAGCTGTGATTTGAATGCAGAAATGGGCTGGTGATGTGTTCATGTTTTATAGGCCTGTACTTCATTAAGAAATTATGTCTATGAGGGAATTGTACAGTAATGATTATAGTTCCGATACCAGTATATTATAAAAATATCATACTACGCCTGCATGACTGTGATATGAAGGCCTGGCTCAGGTTAAACCCTCTGTAAAACGCAGCAAATTCAAGCCATTTATTTTTAATTTTTACAATATTGCAAAAAGAAGGCATTTAAATAGGGCAGTATAAAAAACTGGTGCAACAGCAACTTAATAAATAAATCAATGAAGGACTTTTTTTTAAAATTAGTGTTACTATATTTAGTAAAAAATATAATCCTATAATAGACAGAGAGAAGGAGACATTAGCAGTGTTAACTGGTATATTTGCAGTAAGATGATGTGCTGCTCTGCTTCATATGAAGAGTGCTGTGGTTTTGATTAGTGTGTTTGAACAGTGATGCTCTGTTACCTGCTCTCTCAGTGACATGACGTCTCTGTAGGTCAGACTCGTGTCTCTGTTCTCTGCTGCCAGACACTTCTTACATAAATGATTTGCAGCAGAGTTTCTCATCTTTCTTATAAAACACAAACTTATTCTACACCTGCGCGTTCTGAAAGTTTGGTGGTGCGACGCGGTACAATGTTCCTGTTGCTGTTTTCAGCCTGGTCTGTTTTGAGCAGATGAAGAGGAGACACAGGAGAGGGGGGAGGGCGGAGGAGCTTGTTTGTGTAACTGCGACAGCAGGCGTTCAGTGAGAGCATTGCAGGAGGAGGGAGAAAACGGAAGGAAGTTATAACAGCACTTCATTGATGCCAAAAATTAAACAATTGGTATTGGAGCAATTTCTGATACTTGTATTGGAATTGGAACAACTCTAGTTAGAGAACATAATCATATATCCTCATCAGTTGTATTTGTCTGTTTTAATGTGGTTATGCTGACATTTGGTGTGTTTTTGTTCTCTCCGCTTTTAGATGCCTCGTGGCAAGGGCTACCGTCGCTCCCAGGCTGCCAGGATGAGGATGACTGCGCGCCCCCTGGACGTGGAACTGCAACCCGCCCGCAACACCTTTGTTGCAGGTAAGTAGTCATTTGTAAAGTTAATATAGTAAATTGTTAGTTGTTTGGGTGTGAAGTAGTTTGCACTTCATTAAAAATTGCTACTGTGTAAAGGTGAAGTGAGTCTTATTTGAGTATTGTCTATGTTTCCTCTACAGGCCGCGGTACTGGGTACCGCCATGCAGTTCTAGGCTGGCCAACTTCACCGTTCACGGGCAGGAGCCACAAGTTGGTCATTCCAGCCGAGTCCCCAGACAAGAAGGTAATTATTGTTGTAGTATTTAGTCAGTCATTCTATTTGTGATGAATAATTGTAGATTGTTGTTGTTGTTTAAAAAAAAAATTCTGTGTTGTTACAGTTCGTTCTGATTGTCGGGGACTCGCATCTACGTGCTATCGTAGATGGGTTCGTCCAGATGCCAGAGGGGAGGATGGCCTTCGGCTTCTTGTCAACGCCGGGGGCTTCAGCAGCGCAGCTGAGGACTGAGGTTGAGAACGCCGTTCTCCCTCGGATCCCAGAGGCAGTCTGTCTGTTGGCTCCTGGCAATGACTTGACTGCCAGCCGGACCATCGGGGAGGCCGCAGCGGAGTTCGGGAGGCTCCTGACCACCGTCTCCAGGCGTTGGCCGAAGGCAAGTTTTTGTTTTCAATACTACGTTTATTATGTCTGATAGTGGCAGTGTTAATGCATCAGCTGCATGATCTCTAAAACAGCAATTTATATTTATTTGTCAGCTGTGTGTCCTGGATTTCCCCCGCCGCCTGACCGTCGAGATGGACCAGCAGGAGCTTCTGAGCCAGGAGTACCATCGCGTTGCTGCGCAGATGAGTATGTATTGACAAATATGTGTACTTTAATTGTATCAAGGATTATGTGTATTTAGCAGTTTAAAAAACTGTAATGGTGTTTGTGGTATTCATTAGGATTTTATAATTCACAAAAGCAGAGTTGAAACCAAATGTTTCTGTGAATGTTTTATTTATTCTTTAAGGGATCCCCTACCTGGCCACAGACGACCACTTCCCCTTGGGCCGCCGGGAGCTGTGGTGCAGGGATGGTGTAAGTAAAATTTGTTATAGTAGGAGTTTGATGTACTGGCCTTTTGTATTTGATATGTGAACTCAGATGCATGTTTTAAATCAGAAAATTGTCAACCAAACTGATCATTATGTATTTTTGTAGGTGCACCTCAGTGACAGTGACGGGATGCCTATCCTGTCGCAGTTGCTGTGGTCTGCCGCCTACCAGCACCTGGAGACGAGGGAGCCGGAGCCAGAGCCAGAGGTTCGAGCCAGGTCTTCGCCCCCTGTTCCCAGGCGCTTCCCCCGGGTGGTCGTGACGGGAGAGGTCTCCATTCCACCGCACTCAAACCCGTTGGAGTGGACATTCGTTGGACCAGGCAGGAAGGTAATGTTGCGTTTCCTACAGTTGTGTGGTTGACAGTATTTCAAGTAATTGAATGACTCTCATAATGAAGATTATTTTATTTGTAATTGAAGACGACCCGACCAGCTGACCTCGACGGGCCCGGTGCTGCCAAGAAGAGGGTGGTTGCGCAGGAGGTTTGTCATCTTTGTTACATACAGTGACTTATTAATTAAACTTTAACTCTACTTGTTTGATTACATGTTTTCTAATCAACTGCTTTTTTTGTCAGGGGAACGTGGTACTGAAGGAATGTTCTGTCGTGCTGAACCCTGTGTGGTTTAGCAGGGAACTTCTGGATGTGTTGGGCGATGGCGCCGTCCACGTTCCTGCTCCTGTTTCCACAGCAGTTGCGGCGCACCAGAAGGTAACTTGCATGATTTAAACTTTTGTCATTTGATTTTATCTGTTTGATTTTAGACAATTGATGATGCTCACGAGCAATGTTGTTTGATATAGTTTGAACAGAGCAATTCCCCACATATGGTTTCAAAATGTGTTTTGTGTTTCTCTTATTTTAGAAGACTGCGAGGGAACGTCGCCCGAGACCCGTTGCCTCCCGGAAGAGGGTGGTCCGTCCAGAGGTCTGTCTTTGCATATTAAATATTATTATAATATTAAATTTTTTGAAAAGTGTTAGTACAGTTAAGCTGATGAGTGGCAGTTGTAGTTAGTAAGTGTGAAGTTATGAAAGGTGCCAGCAGGCTACATGGTGATTGTTTATTTATTTTTCTTAGGAGGAGGCAACTGCGCCAGTGGCCGAGGCTTCACCCATCCCGTCGCCTGTCTGTGTTGCCACAGTGGCTGAGAGGGAGGAGGTCGGCGCACCTCCTTCTGATCAGCCACTGGAGGACACCAGGAAGGTATGTATATTTTACAAATAGAAAAATTGACAGTCATGTTGTGTTAAAATTTGAATGTATCATCTTTTATTGAACACTACCTTTAAGTTACCTACAGCATCTTCAATTGACTTGGCATAATTGTCCTTACAGGAGCGTGCCATGGACCAGCAGACGCAGGATGTGCAGCAGGAGGAGGATGTGAAGCAGGTTTGTTAACATTTTTTATAACACTTTTATTATTTATGCATATTTTTATTCAGTGGAAGTGTATTTATGTGTTGCCCACACAGGTTACTTATTTTGTCCCACAGTTTGAACATTGAGCTAAGAGTCTATAACAGACTTTTGGGTTTGTGTTACAGTAAACATTTGACATATTTTTACATACATGTACATATTGTTGTGGTGATTTGTTTTGAATGTTGTACAGCTACTATAATTGATGCCTAATTGTTTGTATGTTTGATTCATCAGCCCGGTGACACAGAGGGGACGGCAGTGGACCATGTGGACGACGGTGGTGCTCCCGCTTCGTCTGCTGCTGCCGGTGTTGCCCAGGATCACGTGAGTCATGACCATGTCATGCCTTTTATTCGGGGGTCCTTTAATCAGGGGCACAAGCGTTTTGGTCGTAACAGGCACAAGCAGTGTGCCACAAACAGTGTCACTGCAGTTATGACCAATTTGTTAAAGAGTGTTTGGACTTGGACTACGACTGACCTGGACAGTGTTTTAGTGAATGGTAACGACTTGTACACTCACATGAGGAAACACCACATGATTAGTGATGCTGGTCGTAGTGGTTATATTTTTGTACGCGAGTTGCCTAGAGAGCATGTGTTGTGTAATAACAAATTTAGATTGGAGTACATGGAGACATTCACTGGAGACATTGATGTAGAGGAATATGACCCTGCTGTGCAAGATGTGGCCATGCCTCTGGATGTTGCTTTCCAGAGGGCCATGTTTCAGGCAGATGCTTGTTTGTTGACCATTCGGAAAAACATGTGTGTGGTTTTTAAACAAGGGTCCAGGTTTGCCGTGTTTGATCCACATGCACGTGGTGATGATGGTGGTTGGCAACCTGATGGTACTAGCATCCTTGCATGCTATGACAGTTTAGACGCACTGTACACACATGTCACCCACCTTGTACATTCACTATATGCATATGATGCACATGCTAGGGACAAGTTGTTTGAAGTCACTGGTGTTAAGGCTGTTGTCGTTGTAGTACCTTGTTCAACAAGTGACACAACGATACATGGTACCAGTGCACATGTGCAGCAGCAGTCAGAGACAGTTACTGTGACAGACAGTGAGCAGCGGTCACAGACAGTAACAGAGAGTAAGCAGCAGTCTGAGACAGTTGCAGGGACAGACAGTGAGCAGCAGTTGCAGGCAGGGAGACAGGGTGAGCAGCAGTTGCAGACAGGGAGACAGGGTGAGCAGCAGTTGCAGACAGGGAGACAGGGCGAGCAGCAGCAGATAGTGAGAGGGGCAGATGACACTGATGATGAATCATCAGTTTGTTTTGTGTCTGAGACAAATGCCAGCACTGTAACATTTAAGTGTTTGACATTAGCTGACAAGAGGAGCATCTGCACCAAACTTGGCATTGTGCCCAGTTTAAATCATAAGGACATTTTTGTTGTTGATTGTTTAGATATTGCACAGCCAGAACCATGTACTACCATTAATATCCAGCCAGATGGTAATTGTTTCTTTGCATCTCTGTCACATGTTTTTAGCGGACTAGACTCAGGTCATAGAGCTATTCGCTTGGCTGTTGTGGATCATATTAAACAGAATACTGATATGTACCGTAATGTTGTTAGACAAGAGTTTACATCTGTACAGCAGTATGTTGATGATTCACGCATGAAATATGTTCGCACTTGGGCTACAGAGGTTGAAATTCAGGCTGCTGCGGATTTGTTTAATGTTGATATTTATACATATAGTCGCCAGAAATGGTTAAAGTATAGCTCAAGTAGTGCAACAGCTGGAAACAAAGGGATTTATCTTAAACACTGCAATGAATGTCATTATGAGCCCATTGCATGTGTGAAAGATAATATCTTTAGTAAATGTTTTAGTTTAAGTACCTTGTGTGAAATTAATCATGGAAAGTCGGGCTCTGATGTGATTTCACCTCGTAAAGCCTGTAATGATAGGCAAAACAGGAAAAGGAGGGAGAAATATGCTGATGACAGTGATTTTAGGAAACGTAAAATAATGAAAATACAACACAGATATTCAACCGACAGTAAATATAGACAAACGAAACAGCAGGCTAGTGTTACTAAGTATGCTACAAATGAAAAACACAAAGCTAAGGTTATACAAGCTGGTAAAGATAAATATTCTACCAATCAGCAGTATAAAGTAAAGGTAGGACAGAGGATTAAACAAAAATATGCGTCAGATGCAAAGTTCAGAGCTAAAGTAAAACAGAGCAGTGTACAAAAATATGCTTCAGATGCTAAGTTCAGAGCTCAAGTAAAACACAGCAGTATTAAAAAATATGCCAATTTTCCTGATCATCGTGCTCGTGTGATACATTATACTGTACAAAAGTATAAATCTAACCCGGTTTATGCTGAGTCTATAAAGAAGCGAAACCAGGAAAAAAAACGTAACCAAACGCTGAAAAAACATAACATAGACGTTGTAATTCAGCAATTTGGAGAGAAGGTTAAACAGGGCCCAGAATATGTTTGCTGTGTTTGTCATAGATTATTGTTCCAGCATCAGGTAGTTGAATGTAAAAAACATGTATATGAAAAGAAGGGATCTGCAGTAGCTTCATTGGCAGATAAATGTATAACTTTAACATACCTTCATGAATGTGAGGATAAATGTTCTGCAGACTGCACTTTAAAATTGACACATGTTGGTAAATTGTGGATTTGTTATACCTGCCACAGAAAAATAATTGGTGGAAAAGTACCAGAAGAAAGTGCAATTAATAATCTACAGTTAGATCCTATTCCACCAGAACTCAATACACTCAACTCTTTAGAACAACATTTGATTGCACAGCATATTCCCTTCATGAAGGTATTAGCTCTACCTAAGGGAGGACAAAATGGTGTCCATGGCCCTGTTACATGTGTCCCTTCCAACAATAATGCTGTTAATAATGTGCTTCCTAGGTT
>JAJHUR010107241.1:0-15501 GCA_027495735.1 Lutjanus campechanus
ACACACAATACATCACATCATTAGTACAGTGGTGGTGTAAGAGGGAAAGAGGGAGGAGGCACATCTCGGAGTTTCTTTGTTATTGATGAATAATCACTGACAGTAATCACATCCAGTTTAACCGGGAACTGATGTGAACAGAATGATTTTTGCGTTATTTTGCATGTGTGTTTTGTGTTTATTTAAAGTGAGAGTAGACAGTGGAGCAGAGTGGTTCATAGCCAGAGTTGTAAAAAAAAAAAAATTACTGTGGGCATGATGGGACCCCACCCTCACCCGTCACAAAATTCACCCCCTGCTGTTCGCTAAATTTAATTTTCAGGACATGAAGGTCTAATTCAATTCTCCACACTGCCATGAATAAAATTATTATTCCATTTAAGTGCTTCAAAAGTTGTCTAATTTAAATGTAGTGAGTTTAAAAAAAATATTTGAAGACTGTAACAGCCACCATGTGTATATTTATAATTACTGTATTGAAGCTCCTGACAAGTTGTTAAAAAAAAAAAATTCAAACTGACATAAACTCGTTGACCTCGATGGCCTGCTGTACCTTTGGACACAGGATGCATGTTTGTGAGTTGTTCAACACCAACAGTGATTTTACCTTTTCACATTGTTTCATAAGATGCTGAGTGAGTAAAACCATACCTACCTGAGTTGTAACTGATGACTTGTGTGTATTTCCAGCTCTTGGAGCAAAATACAAAATACTCCAAATCTATATACATATTTGGAGATTTTTTTTGACACATTTCTAACAGATCTCACATGGATTCTGAACACACATTTGCAGATTCCTGTACACATTCACAAATCTCTCTCATTTAGATATTTAGAGATGTGCACAATTCTAAATCACAGATTGAGATGCAGTTACACAACTTTCCACACACATTGATGAATAGTTTTGCTACAATCATGACCCCAAATAAAAGTATTCAGTATGTGTCAGTATTTATTAAGAAAATAGCTAGAAGAAGAAGAGCAAGAAAAGTAAAAAAAAAACAAAAAAAAGTAAGTAAGTGAAGTAATTTTTTGCATTCTGGCCTTTATTTCACAGCTGATACCATCGAGGATGTGTAAGGGATATTATACAGTAAGCAGGTCATTATTGTAAAATAAAGCCCAACCAGATTATGTGGAGGGGTCTTGGATCATCCTGAAGGGTTTTATTTTATAATATAATATAATGACCTGTTAACTGTACGTTATCCCGCTCATTACATGGTTTCTTACTATAAAATAATAATAATTTACACAAAATATTGACTTAAAAATTATTTTATTGCTTCTCCAGTCTATGATCAGAATTGCTCCCATAGGAACGGCCTGTTCTTCATAGCAACAGTCTGCTATAGTGAAATAACAGAATGCTGTAATTGACCAATCAGAATTGAGAATTTAACAAAGGCATGTAATAAAGGGTAGAAAGCCAGGGGGTATGATATGCAAAAAAGGTCCCCAGCTGAAATTGAAGCAGGGACATTTCCTTTACATGGTATGTATCTCAACCGCTTGGCTGCCATGACACCCCAGAATTTGCTTTTATGTTATAACTTACCCCAGTAATCCTCCGACGACCCCTTTAGATTTATCCTGCAACCCTCTCTGGGTGCTGACCCACTGGTGGGGACGCACTGTAGTAGAGAGGAACAGTAGAGCTTTTTAGCACACGTTTGGAAGAAAACCCACCTCGACTTACTTATTAATTTATAGTTTTTCATGTGTATCTAATTAGAAGTTTGTAGTATGTAGTATCAGATATGGAATAAGTAGATTCTGTACTCTGATATTGATTTTTAAGGAAACTGATGTGTTGGATTATCTGCTGATCAGCACCTGATTATTTACAGCTGATGGTAATCAAGCACAGAGCGAATCTGGTGAAGCAAAACGTGAAAGTTTGATTCTTTTTTTGTTTTCAGATGAAATCTTATAATATAGTGTCAATCCTAGTATCCTGGTGTGTGCTGGAACTTTGGTTTATGACATGACAGTGTCATAACCGTGACAAAACATCTGGAATGAACATTAAAGAGGCGTTATGAATTTTTATGACTGTTGTCATTAAGTGTCATTTAGTCAGTTATGACCAGGGTTCAACTTGTTTTTTATTTTTTTCACTTGAGTGGGTCAGAAATCTTCTTGCCAAAAGTCCGTTTTTACTTACCCCTGTAGAAACTCTTTCATTTACTGTATTTGTGGTGACTAAATAGCAAAGACTTAAGTTAACTGTCATGTTTGTAGGGCTACAACATCTATAAAATGCCAGAAAATTGTGAAAAATGTCCAAAGTGATGTCTTTAAATGTCTTTGTGCCAGTCTGCAACCCAAAGATATTTACTTTAATATGACAATAAACAAAGAATAGCAGAAATCTCCATGTCTGAGAGGCTGAAAACAGGGTTTTTTTTTTGGGCCATTTTTTCATGAAAAATTACTTTAGCGATTACTCAATTCTGATAATTATAATGTAATTCTTTTTAACCACTGGCCGGTCAGCCTGACATGACACTTTACTTTCCCTGGTCAAGCATTAAGGTTGACATAACTGTAGGGCTGCAATTAACGATTATTTTTTATTGTTGATTAATTAATTACTTTTGCGATTAATTGATTAGTTGTTTGGTCCATAAAATGTCAGCTGACGTCCTCAAATGTCTTGTTTTACTCACAACCCAAAGATATTTAGTTTACTGTCATAAAGGAGTAAAGAAACCAGAAAATATTCACATTTGAGAATTAAGTGATTATCAGATTAGTTGGTGATTCATTTAATATTTTACAACTAATTGATTAATCATCGCAGCTCTACATAATTGACCAAATGACACTTCACTTTCTTGTCATGTCATGGTTACGACAGTGTCATGACACTGCCATTATGATTCTTTCTATACATCTCCATAGTGAGTGAACATCATTTGTTAGTAGCTTCATGCTGCTTCAGTCCTTTCAAAATAATGGCCTTATTGATTTATTGTCTGCCTAAATCTACAAGTGGATTCAGCTCCTTTCTGTTTGTCACTACGTCACTGTCCACTGGGACGTCAGGCCACAGGCGGTGACTGACACAGCCTACTCAGCCCTGTAGCTGATGTCAGTCACTGTATGACAGACCAGCCACAGAGCAGCATCACTGACTCTTGTCTCTGCTAGACTCACTACACTGTGTCAGGATGAGGTACTGGAAGAAGATCTCTTTCTCAAGTTTCTTGTAGAAAAAGTAGCTGTAGCTGTAACTTTTCTTGTGCTTTTTTTTTAGTTTAGTGGCTTTTACATTTAGTCAGTGTATCACAGTTTTAGCAGCACCTGACAAAAATGGTTAAAACCCCATCAGTAAATGTGTCTCGTCTTTCTTTCTCACAGAGCTATAGCCATGTCTTCCAGCTCAGCGATGGTGCGGATCCTGATAAAGGGTGGAAAGGTGGTGAACGACGACTGCACCCAGGAGGCGGACGTCTACATCGAGAACGGCATCATCCAGCAGGTCGGGAAGGAGCTGATGATCCCAGGTGGGGCCAAAGTGATCGACGCCTCGGGAAAACTGGTCCTTCCCGGCGGCATCGACACCAGCGTCCACCTGGAGGAGACCTTCATGAACGCCACCACGGCAGACGACTACTACAGCGGCACCAAGGTAAACTTCCTGCTGGGAAATAGACAGAAAGAAGAAGAAAGAAGGTTTTGGATTGGAAGTAGGACATTGTCCTAATTGTTAATGTCACAGGATGTTTTCCAGTCAAAGCTTGGAATAAAAAACAGACTAAGATTCAGAAACTCAAGCTACTGAGTGCAGTTTTTGTGCTAAATTTAGCTGGACTTTATTCCTTTAACTTTAACTGCTTATGATCACAAATGTGTTGTTTTTTTCTGTCAAATATAGATCAGTGAAAGCTTTCCACTGATGCTAATTTTAACCGATATGTCAGTGATGCTACTTTAGCTTGGTTTTGATGAGATGAGACTGCTTTCTTGATATTTTGGCATCAAATGTTTTGGTTATTTTAGACACAACTTCTCATGCTGTTTAGGTAAAAGGACAAATTTATAACATAAAACTGCAGTAGAGAAATTCTAATATACATTATGCATTAAAATGGCAAACCAGCATGCTAAAAGTTATTTAAACTGGGCAGACGATGGTGACAGTTTGAATGCTAAGAGGGCTGTATTGCTTAGAAATATGCTGACCTATTTAGTAGTTTGACTTGGACTTGGACTTACATGTTCTTCCAGCCAAGACATCAATCTTGGAGATTGGAGCCCCAACAATTAGTTGATTAATCAATTAGTAAATGGAATGAAAATTAATTACACACTATTTTGATGAAGCTGGGTTGTATGAGGTTCTTATTCATAGACAGCGTATTACCTAAAGTAGATGGTGGTCAGCACGTCCCCAAATTGGAGCAGGAGCAGGAGGAGCAAAGGAAGCTAAGTAATGGACAGTGTCAGCAGCAAGACCTGTTGTCCGCCAGGCTGTTTAAAAAAAGCCTTTCGATCGTGTAGGAAGGAATCATACAACACCGTCAGAACAAAACTAAAACCTGGCAAAAGTGGCAACATCATCAGAGACTGTTGAAAGACTTCAACACCAAAGATGTGTGGCAAGTGATCTAGAACATCACTGATCACAGAACCATCATATGTGGGGCCACATCGCCAGATGAGCTACTGACATTTTATTAACTGAAGTCTTTTTAAAGTTAAGTTCAGATTCATTACAGTAACATAGACTTCAACAGCAACAACACCAAAGATAAGTGGCAAGCGAGCCAGAACACCACAGGCTTCAAATTCATTCAGGCTTCAGATGAGCTACTGACATTTTATGCTTACTTTGAAATCAACAAAGAGTCTGCTCTACCTCCAGCAGACGGACCGTTGTCAGTATCTACAGTGGATGTGGGAAAAATCTAAAACAGTAAGGTCAACTTAAAAAAAATCAACATTAGTTTAAGTATATGCCATATTTAGAATACTTTCACTGCTTCACCTTGCTGTGTAACAGCCCCTTCTGATGGGAAACCACTGTTATTTAAACCAAATATTTCTCCCTCCAAAGCAACCAGAGTCCTTATGCAAAAACAATGATTTCACCTCACAGAACACTGAGAGGTTGCTGGTCTACCGCTGCCTCGATTGGTTAGTTTGGTTGCGCAGTTGTGTAGCTTTGGTGTTTGTTTGTTGGGATTCACCCAACAAGTCACACAATAACAGAACATAATTCCTCCACCTTAAAAAGGCCCGCCAAAGAAAATCAGCATTAGTTTAAGTGCACACAATATTTAGACTATATTTTAAACTTTTCCAATGAGAAACTGCTGTTATATAAACTCTTAAAAGCCTCCAGACTCCTTTGGTAAAAACAGTCATTTTAACTCGCAGAACACCGGAGTTGCTGGTCTACTGCTGCCTCAATCTGTTAGTTTTTTGGTTTTATTGTGAAATTTTGTGTATCTGAACTAACCCTTTAAAAATCAGAAGTCACACAACAACATAAATAAACTAACTGATTGAGGCAGCAGTAGACCACCATGTTCTGTGAGGTTTCCTCCAGTGGTGGCTTTGTAGAGAGTGATATTTGGCTTGTATAACAGCAGTTTCCCATCAGAAAAGGCTGTCTGATGGCAAGGTAAAGCAGTGAAAACATTCTAAATACAGTGTACACTTAAATTTATGTAGATTTTTGTAAGTGGGCCTTTTTTAGGTGGATGAAATATGTTTTACTGCTGACCCTGTCCACAGCAGCACATTGCTTAGCTTCCTACTTTGTTACTCCTGCTGCTTCTCCAAACTGGGGGCGTGCCGACCACCATCTGCTGTAGGAGTACGAATAAGTACCTCATACAACCCCACTTTAAAAAATTTAACGGTCCCTTTAAGTAATTCTTTAAGCAAAAATAGTTCCAGCTTCTGAAATGTGAAGAAGATTTTCTGGGTTTTATTTTTCTTTTATGATTGTAAACTGAATATCTTTGAGTTTTGCACTGTTGGTTGGACAAAACAAGATGTTTGAAGACATCACCTTGGACCCTGCTTCAAAAACTGCAAGTGGTTATCATAAACCAGACAAAAAGCGGACAGGAAAAGGATGATTGCTGAAAAACATGCACCTAAAATAGTGAAAAAGCATTTCAATATCAGAGCAAGCTGTGAGCTAAAAGAGCAGGTGCACACCAGACGCAGACGACTGGTGACGGGCGTCTTTCACACTTTTCTGATATTTTACAGACAAAATGTTGAATCGCTTCCTCCAGAAAGTAATCAGTAGATTTAAAGAAATGGATTCACTTAATGCCCTACTTGGCAGTTTGTTGTGTTTTATTTCTGGAAGTGCTAGAAGGTTGCATCATCCGTGTTTCACGACATCACACAAAAATGATCTGGCACTTTGCTGCCGGCGAGGCTGCCAGAAAGTGTGTAATGGAGTCATCATGGCTGCTGATAAGACCGGGATACCCCACTCTGCTTCAGGGCACCATGATGACTCATCACTCTGTAGCACTCTGAGATGATGGAGGAGAGATGACGGGCGCCGGCCTCCAGTTGTTTCACGCAGACGGTAGCTGCTGGTAAACGCTGGTGACAGACACTATTCTCCACTGTCCCCTATCCTCCTCGCCCCTCATTCCTCCGTC
The DNA here is from genome assembly GCA_027495735.1 of Lutjanus campechanus. Classification (NCBI taxonomy): domain Eukaryota; kingdom Metazoa; phylum Chordata; class Actinopteri; order Lutjaniformes; family Lutjanidae; genus Lutjanus; species Lutjanus campechanus. The sequence continues at coordinate 6,648 of JAJHUR010107241.1, forward strand.
TCCCTCCGTCACTCTCTCCTCCTCGCCCCTCCCCGCGCTGCTCCAGAATGAGTCCAGAGACAAATGCAGATCAGTATCTGTTTCCATGGATACCGGGGGGCTGCTGCAAAGACTGCTGCAAAGCCTTTTCACTCACGCCATTGTGCCTGGAGACAATGGTTCTCAGACCCACGCCCCCCTCGTCCTCCCTCCCACTACTCACTACTCGAGTCTCTAGGATCAGCTGACAGATGCTCAGTGAAGCATGCACTTATACACAAAACACACTCTGTCTTCACTTGTTGTAGTTATTGTGATTTATTGTTAAAAAAAAATAAAAAAATCTAAATTTGTTTTTGGTGGGTAACAGGTAAGAAGTGCTGATACTGTAAAGAAATGATGATTATTGCTTTAAATGTCTCTTACTTACACCGTGAGGGGCAGTCAGCTCTGCCCTAACTACCGGAGGATTTATATTTCCCTCAGCAGTCGTCTGCAAATAACCATAAAGATAAGCTTTAATGGCAATTGATGCTTTTACTTTCTTTACTTAGACCAAGAGCTGTCTTGATTAGTTGATTACTCTAGTATTTATGGGCTTAATAAATCAACTTCTTCTGCTTTAACGTCACTCGATGCCTCAGTTTAATGTTCATTTCAGTTAACCTCAGTTCACTTTAGTATTTAACGACAACTGATAAAAGAAATACATCAAATTTTTTAAAGACACAGGAAAAATCAGGATGCAGAGATTGGGCTGCAAGATTTGGGTTGAGTTTAACAGAAGTAGGTTTAAAATGAGTAAATCCAGGCTGAGTTCTGTAGCACAATTAAAGACTAATTATTTAGTAAGTCCAAGTTTATTCTGCTGAACATTTTATTTAATTAATATAGAGATGGTTGCTTAACCAAATTAATGAAAAATAAAATCAAGTGTTGTTTGGAACCTAATAAGTATAAAAGAGGCAAGAAACTGTACATTATTTAAACTTAAGCCAGGATTTCATGGGGTTAAAAAATGTATCTTTGAACCAAATGTTTATCACCAATAAGGACGAAGTCACACCCAAAAAACTTAGTAAACACAACATGTGTATTTAATCACATACATACATCCTACATTTTAAATAACTTGAGATCTAATGTTTTACATTTCTTCCAGGCTGCTCTAGCTGGAGGTACAACGATGGTGATCGGACACATTTTGCCAGAGAAGAACGAGTCTTTGCTGGAAGCCTACGAGAAGTGTCGCAGCTCGGCGGACTCCAAAACCTGCTGTGACTACGCTCTGCACGTGGGAGTTACTTGGTGGGGACCCAAGGTACTTTGACACTCTGCGTCCATCTACACATAATCTTTTTTTTTGTGCATTTTTATGCGAAATAGAACATTTAGTCAAAATGCTAGTTATGAGCACCTTGTACTGTTCCTGCATTTCTGTTTGTGACTTCCTACAATACCCAGAATGCTTTTTGACAGCCTCCAGAGACTAGATGTTTTATGTGTTACTTTCAGCTCCTTATACGTGTAAGTGGACATGTGGACATGAGTGAGGCCAGCCTAAAACAAAAGGGTTTTTGTGTGTGGCAACAAAGCAAAAGTTGTGTCATACTTGAAATGGCCACATAGCCACATGAAATGTCATGTGGTCATGTTGCATTCTGGTTAATTGACGCTGGCAAAGATCTGCTTTCTCCCTTTTTCTAAGATGGATTTCGGACACTGTTTCAAAATAGTGACATAAGAAAGAAGCTCTTGCTGTTTGATTTAAAATCCAGATATTTGCTCTAGATATTTTAAACAATAAAATAAATATACTGTCGAATAACAGTACTGACACAATAAAAAGTACAGGCTGATGCTGACAGAGTGATGCTAGAGCATATTTTTACACTTTCCCTTCCTGCAGGTGCGAGCTGAGATGGAGAAGCTGGTGAGAGAGAAGGGAGTGAATTCCTTCCAGATGTTTATGGCCTATAAGGACATGTTCATGCTGAGGGACAGCGAGCTCTTCCAGGCTCTGCAGCACTGTAAGGACATCGGAGCTATAGCAAGAGTCCACGCTGAGAACGGGGAACTGGTCACAGAGGTGAGGGAGAATCATTTCACTACCTTTGTTCCTTAACAAAACGTTACATTTTTAACTAGCTAGCTAAAAAGTTAACAAAATGTTGCATTATTTGATAGCTAAAAAAAACAACATTATACTGTTTGCTAGCTTGTAAAAAAGTGAAAGACAAAACAAAACATTACATTGTTCGCTAACTAGCTAAATAATAAAAAACAAAACAAAAAGAAAATATCAACAATGTTACATTGTTTGCAAGCTAGCTATAAAGAAAAAGCAAAACAACAACAATACATGCGAGCAAGCTAAAAAGCTAACAAAATGTTACATTGTTTGCTAGCTAGCTAAAAAGTAAAAAAACCCCAACAACATTACATTGTTTGCAATTTAGCTAAGAAGCTAGCTACAAAGTATGTTGGCTTAGTTTAAAGGAGCAATACGGCCAAATAATATTATAACTAAATAAAATAAAAAACAATACAGTAAGTAAAACAGAGATGGCCTCACAGTAACCAGCAGACTGTTTTAATGGATCAACTGGAGCAAACAAAAGAGACGTATCATAAAACTCAATTAGGTTGAGTTGGTCCCATAACTTTATTTGAGGAATTTGATTATTTTGCTACCGTCTAACTCATATTTCCGTCTATTATGTCTACTGTTGAATACACAAACTAAATAATTATTATGAATTATTATGAATTTCCCCTGTAACGTTATTGAGCTACATCTATTCTGTTATGTTAAATAGGCTGATTTTTTTTGCCAAATGCTCTTTGCACTAATTTGTTGTATGCATAATTCATTGCACTCTCCTGCCTCCTGCCAGGGTGCAAAGGAAGCACTGGACCTGGGCATCAGTGGTCCAGAGGGGATTGAAATCAGCAGGCCTGAAGAGGTATGATAGACTGGATTATCCTGGTTTCCCCTCAAGCATTGCCTGTCAAGCTAAAAATATGTTTCATTATATTCAGAGTATTAATATGTCTGTAATGAAATTAATCCAGTCTCTGTCTTGGTATCTTATTATGATTCCTCACGGCCTTTTGTTTCTTTACAGTTGGAAGCAGAGGCGACCCACAGGGCAATAACCATCGCAAATAGAGTGAGTGAGACCTGTGTGACACAAATAAAGAAATATAAAATGATAAAAAGACAAAATAAGTTTTTCTATATTCTGTTTCTGTTTCTGTTAGGCCCACTGCCCGATCTATCTTGTCAACGTGTCCAGTATGGCTGCAGGAGACGTAGTGGCTACAGCCAAGATGCAGGGTAAGGCCTATTTTCTATTACTAATACCTTAAGGATTACATTTTGAAAACGGAGATAAGACTTGAAATACCTCAGGAGGTGTGGTTACCTGAAAACATAATACCTTTGGCCACAGCTATCACCAGCGCAGAGGCATAAACAGACCAAAGTTATCCTTCAAACTTTACCCCATTTCTTAGAATCTTCTCACAATCAATATCATCTAGTGTGCATCCATATTGTTCTGTCTGATCACAGGTAAGGTGGTCCATGGTGAAACAACCACAGCCCACGCTGTGCTGAACGGCATGCAGTACTATCATCAGGACTGGGCTCACGCTGCTTCCCACGTTACTGTGCCCCCTCTCCGCCTGGACCCCAGTACTCCCAATTTTCTAATGAGCCTGCTGGGAAAGTGAGGAAAACACAATAAAATCTCATATTAAACGTAATTGACCCTTCCCAAGACCCGCCCCTTTTGGAACCTCAATGAACTTTCTCCTTTCCTGCTTCCTGTTTTAAGATATGCTATGTGCTAGTCTTGTCTCTGTTGAAAAGAAAAAAATAATTTTGAAGATGGTTCAAAATTTCACATGGTCACATGTTTTGATTGGTGTAATGATTCTAAAATCTAACAGGTCACTTAAATTATACCTTTTAATTGGACATATTTAGTATTTTTGTGAATTTTTCAATACATTTTGATCTAAAAATAACTTGTTTTGTACATTGCCCTTTTTTATTTAATGTAATCTAACCTTTTGGCAGTACCAGTGCCTCCAGGGCCCACTTGATGGCGCTCTGAGACCCACCAGTGGTTGAGGATGGTTAGTCTAGCTAGTCACATTTGATAGTTAATATTAACAAAACGCTTGCTAAATAACTAGCTAACCTACATCAATAGTTAGCTAGTATTTTGCTAACATTAGCTAACTTAAAATGTGACTATATGTGGCAACATCTTTTAATATCTCCAATATTTGGGTTTCTTTTCAACCTAGACGGGCCTTGCACATAGTATATCAAAGAACAGGAAACAGGAAAGTAGGAAGTTGACTGAGGTTTTGCCAGGTACCAAACTCGCTCAACTGTTGTGAGCACAAAGCAGAAAGGAGCGGGACTGAGGACGGGTCAATAGGATGTCAAGTGTTTCTGTAGTAATAAATAATGTGACCCTCCATCATCTCGCTCTGTTCGGCCGCAGTGATACTCTGAATGTCGTTGGGTCCGACCACCGTCCGTTCACCATCAAACAGAGAGCCATGGGCAAGGATGATTTTACGAAGATCCCCCATGGGCTTCCTGGAATTCAGGATCGCATGAGCGTCATCTGGGAGAAAGGAGTGGTATGTGTAGCTCTTTTGTTCCTGTCTGGCTGCCAGACAACTTCCACAAATAGAACATCTGTTTTGGTTTGACGGTTATCGATTTGAACTTTAAAAACCAGACAGCAGAGACACAAAAAACATCAGTGTTTTTGTTTATTGAGTCAGATATTGTGTATGATTTTAAAGGGATAGTTTGGATTATTTAATGTGGGGTTGTACGCATAGTCGGGGTATTACCCACAGTACATGCCAGTCTGCACAACACCAGTTAGGAGAAGCAGAGAGGGGCACCAGCAAGAAAAGGTATTTTAGCTCCACCTAAAAAAAAATCAGTATCAGTTTGAGTATATGCTATATGTATAATATTTTCACTGCTGTACCTTGTCATCAGATAACCTTTTGCAACTTATGTTATATAAGCAAAATACAGAGGTGGCAAAAGTAAACACATTCTTTACTCAAGTAAAAGTGAAAAGCACAGGCTCTGAAATGCATGCAATGCATCTTGCAATCTTGTTTTGTCCTTCACATCGTTTTTTGTCTTCTTCCACCTTATACGTCATTTTCTTCTTTTATATCATTTTTGTCCTTTTGGGTCTTTTACATGTTTTCCATCTTTTCATGTCATAGACATTTTTTTGTCTTGTTGCATATTTTTTGTCTGTCATGATAGACACTTATGGATACATCAAGAAATTGGTCTTCATAAATGTATTATTGTCCCATTCATTTAGGTTAAAATCAGTCCTGATGTTGGGAAGGCGACGTACAATTATGCAAAATAAAAATAATCAATTATGTCCAAGTACAGATATTTGTGTTAAAATGAAGGGAGTAAAAGTTAAAGTTGTCAGAAAAATAAATACTCAAGTAAAAAACAGAAAAATCTACTTAAGTACAGTAACTAAGTATTTGTACTTAGTTTCTTACCACCATTGGCCAAAAGTTCACTCTCTCCAAACCAGCCAGACTCTGTTGATGAAAAACGTTAATTTTATCTCATGGAACACAGGAGTTGGTGGTCAACAGATGCCTCGATTGATTAGTTTGTTTGTGTTATTGCGTGAATCTGAAATATCCTTTGAAAACATCGAAATCACACAATAATACAAACTAACTAACCGATCGTGTTCTGTGATGTAAAATTACTGTTTTCACTTGTGGAGTTTTGTTGGTTTGGAGGCTGTCTGACAGCAAAGTTAAGAGGCAAAAATATTCTAAATATAGTTTACACTGAAAGTGATATTGATCTTTTTTAGGTAACTAAAATACATTTTGTTGCTGACCCTGTCCACAGCGGTACATTGCTTAGTTCTACTGTAGGTGACACACTGACTATGTATAAGTACCTCATACAACCCCACTTCAAATAATCCGAGCTATCCCTTTAAGATTACAAACATATTTTAAACTGTGTCTTTGTTATAACAGATCGGGGGTAAGATGGATGAGAATCGCTTTGTAGCGGTCACCAGCTCAAACGCTGCCAAGATCTACAACCTCTACCCGAGGAAAGGGAGGATCATCCCCGGAGCAGATGCTGATGTGGTGGTCTGGGACCCCGAGGGATCCAAGTATGAAACCCGATCCATCCATTCATCGACCGGCTTGTCTCGCTGCAGCTTTTATCTCGACTCTCTGAAGCTGATTTGTCTGATTTAACGGGGTCATCTTTTTTTTTTCTTTTCTGCAGGACCATTTCTGTGGATAACCAGGTCCAGGGAGGAGACGTAAACCTGTACGAGGGTCTCCGCTGCCACGGTGTGCCCCTGGTCACCATCAGCCGTGGCCGTCTGGTCTACGAAAATGGCATGTTCACGTGTGCTGAGGGCTCTGGAAAGTTTTGCCCCCTGAGAACCTTCCCAGATTACCTCTACAAGAAGATGGTGCAGAGGGAAAAGGTATCAGACAGTGTTTGTCTGTTTGTGAAAACCACAGTGGATCAATATGAAAACTGACCTGAAATACACAGGAGAGACGCTCACCATTAGTCAGAGTAACACAGCCTTTGATTGGGTGATAACAGAAACCATTTATCAAATATTATAATGGAAAACACTGAATTTGAGACAGCTGTTCAGGTTGAGATGTATTTTTTATTTTATTTTATTTATTTTTATTTTTATTTTTACAAATTTTACATAAACACTTGGATATAGAGCTCAACAGTGAGGCTCCAGAAGTAAATCCCACTTATTTTCAGAATATAAGACTTAGATTATTACTCATAATGTTGTAACCATCCAAGATAGACTCGTCACGAGCTATGAGATTGTGAAACAATGGGAAACGTGAAGGATAATGTATAGTGAGCAGGTCATTATTGCGAAAAATCAGGATGATTCACGATGATGTTGATTCCTGCATCACCCTGTCAGAGTTACTTTGCAATAATGACCTGCTTACTGTACATCATCCCACTTATTACATGGTTATCTAACAGCATGAACAACAAAAAAAATCAACAATTTGCCACAAAATATTGATTTAAAAATTCTATCATTATATAATATGATCAGAACTGCTTCCATAGCAACAGTCTCTTTGTCATAGTGACGGTCAGGTTACTATAAAAAGACATTTTATTTGCAATGTCCTGGAGATTTGCAGTATAAACACTATAATAATGAGAAAAGTTAAATTTAGAAATAAACTGTATCATTTTCAGTGGTTTACAGAGTCTTGTACCGTTGCTTTTTCACAATTTTATGATCATTTTTTGTTCCAAATCAAATGTTTTATGGTTATGATTAATTCTCATGGCTGGATGGGTTGGTTTCAGGCTTAAAACTATTTATATATGGATTTTCTGAATTGTTAATGGATTGAATGAATGGGAAATTCACTTTCGCAACCAGAGCTGTGTTTCTTTTCTTTTTTTGTGTGCTTTTAGCACCACACCCAGAATACCATTTAGTCCCATTATATTAGAAAGAAGGAGACTTCTTTTTTTTTATCTCCAAAACTCTCACCAACACTATCTAAATAGATAAATAGCACTACGGGTGAGAGGAAAATTTATATTTTCGGGTGATTTGGGGGGTGAACTGTTCTTTAAATATTTGATTAGTTTCTTACTCTTAAACCACAAGACATTTCCTCTAAGAAATAGTTTCTACAGCCAGTTACAAGTCAGTATAAAACATTTGTGATTTGCTTTAACATTCAGCAGTTATTAACCTGATTGTATTCATTTGTATGTGTGTGTGTTGTCCTACCAGAGCCAGGCTGTGAAAGCTGTTGAACGGGAGCCCTATACAGGTGAAGTTGTCGCGGTGGCCAACTCAGGAAGGAGGGACTTGGGGGCTTCAGATCTGGACACTCCGACACGCCCGTGCACCCGGCACGGGGGCGTGAGGGACCTCCACGAGTCCAGCTTCAGCCTGTCTGGTAAGAATCAACAGATCCACTCAGATATCAGCGAACATTTCTGATTTTTTTATCATGTAACGACACTATAACTGTAAAAGGGAGAATTCTTAGACTGTTCCACCTGAAAACTCATATTTTAGACACTGGTAACTTTTGCAGAAACTTGGGAGGGATGCTGTGTTTTGTCACTGCCTTTTTGACTTTGAAATCATACAATAATTGGCCTGATGAGGGCGCCATATTTAAAGAAATTTGGAGGGGCAGTGCTTCTTGTGGACCCCATACAGTCGACAGTTGGCGCAGCAGATGCCTGCATCGTCTGTGGATGATGATATGTTTGGGATTTAACTTTGAATTTCATTTTAACTTATTTTCAGCTTTACATGAGACAGATTTGTACATTTATAGCACTTTTCAGAAGAATGTAACAGGTTGCTTTGCCAGACGAAGGTACAGAAGGCTTATACCACCCTCTATTTAGTTGCTGTCCTTACCTAGGAGTAAGTACACTCGCACATCTTAAGTCTTAAATTAGAGAGATTTTACAGTAGAAAGATTTTACAGTAGAGGGCCTCATCTATAAATGTTTTCTTGCTTTTCTCTTCTATTTGTTCTTCAACAAAGCAGTAGGAGGAAAATACAAAAATCCTGCGTGGGATTCATGAAACATGCACTGACAGACAAATCTGTTCTTACCCACCTGAGCATGTTGATGAATTGTATTTGATCTTAAACTGAATGCAAACCACTACATTTGCAATTAGCATATGGAAACACCCCAGTAAAACGATATAAGGGCAGCAGAGTTAAGTGTTAAAGCTACGAGCCACTGAAATGAGTGGAGTGACATTAAACA
>JAJHUR010107245.1:927-12978 GCA_027495735.1 Lutjanus campechanus
ACTGCCGTGGATTTTGTAAATACATCATATTATGCACAGAATATTGGTGAGTTTACCTTCTGAACACATTATTGTATTCACTGCTGCAGTAAAATGCTACCTTTTATGATCTTTTACCCCTCTCTTTGCCCTTCCTGCAAGACAAGCTTCCACCACAAAGCAACATCTAGTAGGAATATGGAGCTGTTTGACATGAACCTTTTTATTTTATTGTCAACTGGTTTGATTCTTTCTGCATTTGACATAACCAGCAAAGCCCACTGAAGTTTTAAGACATGATGAGTTCAGCAATGAGTGGTACGAATATACATTTATTGTCAGCTTTTCATTAGTTTTGAGGGAGTCAATCAGCTGGACTAGTCTTAAAGGAATGGCACGTAGTCATCAATGGTGTCCCACACAGAGCCTTTGATATTAGAGGCCCATTCGGAGAAGATGTCAGCCACTGGATCGATGTGGTCTTCATAGTAAGTGCCAAGGAAGCTCAGCACTGTTCCCCCAAAGTCCTGGACTTTAGCTTTGGCTTCCCTATGAGATGCAAGAGGACACAAATGAGCACCAAGGAACAAATAACACAAACACATCAATGTGCACACAAACAAAATTCTGATAACTGGCGATCATTGATGCATTAATGATGATGAGCACAGTGCGAGTGGACATACCTGGCTCCGTCCGTCAGCTTCTGCAGTATTCCTGGAGGATCAGGTTGCTCTGGGGCTGCTGTCTGGGCCAAAAGTGGGCCACATGCTGCAGACGAGGATGTTTGTCAGACAGGAAAGACAGAAGTAGAAACAAACTCAGAAATAAAGGAACTGAGACTGTAGAATAATTCCTCTTAAAGCCTTACCTTGCATTAGTAGGATGAGACTGAAAACAAGCTGTTTCATATGCATCTGCCATGACCAAACAGTAGAGAAACACAATCATCAGGAACTTATTAATTATTTTTATATTAAATTTTTAATGCATTTGTGGTTCAGGTTACATTCCACAACCATAATTACAGTCATGTTCTCAGCAAATTATGTTACAGAATATAGTTTTCCTTTATCTCTGTCCCTTTTTCAACAGTAAAATCATCATAATATCAAATAATATCACTAATTTCAAAACTAAATTTGATCGCTTCTTCATTAACATCATAACCGACACATGCAAAGGAGTGACGGGATGTTTTTACCTTTTCCTCTGGCTGCGGTCAACAGAAGTTGAATGAAACAAGTGTTATCGAGCCATTCTATTTGTATTAGGTGACTGCAACAACGTGTACATTGATCCAGATCGGGTGACCATTCAACTTTTTTTTTTTTTTTTTTTTTTTTTTATTGATGAAAATGTGAGAGACAGTAAAACACGAGGTGTTTGATTAAAATGTCACAAACACCAACACTAACAAGCATTTGGAGACATTCGATTTACATTTTCTTTTAACTTTTGTAACATTTGAAAGACACAGAACTTAAAGACAAAAGTTCCTTCAGGGTTTTTGTGAAATTTGATCTTAATTTGAGTCACATGTGAGCAACTGGTCACTGGTTTCACTGGTTCACAGATGCTGGTGATTTGTTTTTGTTGTTTTTTTCTTTCCCTTGTTAAATGTTAGTTGGATTACAATGTTAATGTTGGCTTCTGAGTTAAGACACATTCTGTTTTAGATCTGCCGATTCTGAACTCTTGATATCTTTTCAAGATCAACATTAGCTGAGCTCAGTAACATGTCCAAGCGCCCTTTGGATCAGATATCTCCGATCCATCTTGCGGGGGCTGATATGTATACAGGCTAGTCAAAGTCTCTGTTCTGGCAGGAGAGATATGGCTTTTAGTGAAGACTGGAGGCGGGTGACACATAGATAAACAATTTCAGCGAAGCAAAGCACTTCTGTGGGCAGAGTCCACCACAAAATCAATTTAATCTTGTCAGTGCTTCAGTCAGGCTGCACGCCTTGTTGCATATCCTGAATGGAAACACTAATGCAAGTACTATACTTAAAATTTAGTATAGTATTGAGTATATTCTTTTCATGCCACTTTCTCCTTAATCTCCACTACATTTCAGAGGGAAATATTGCAAATTTTACTTCAGTGCATTTGTCTGACAGCTTTAGTTGTTTTACTAATTAAGATTTAAGTAGAAAAAATCAAATCAAGAAAATCAAATTAAAGAATCATTTAATCGTGTTCCAGCTTCACAAATGGAAAGATTTTCTTCTTTTCCTTTTAATTAATTTCATAATCTTAATATATTTTTAATAATTTTGAGGTTTTGGTCTGTTGGTTGGACAAAACAAAGCACTGTGAAGGTGTCAGGGCATTTCTTTCAATTTTCTAATTTTTCCAAACCAAACAATCGATTGATTAATAGAGAAAATAATCATCAGATTAATTCATAATAAAAAATAATCATTAGTTGCAGACAATCAATTACAGCAATCAAACCCTACTTTTACATACAATAATATTAAAGCAATATAATATATTATAGTACAACAGTCACAGGTGACATTTTTCTGCATTGAGTACTGTTACTGTGAAAACTGTAAATACATTTCCTCATTTCAATTTCATACTTAAAGCTAGAGTTGCAACGATTTATTAATCAACTATTAAATCAATCTGTAGCTATTTTGATAATTGATTAATCGTTTTGAGTCATCTTTAATTTTTTTAAAAATGTTAAAATGCTCTGATTCCAGCTTCTCAAATGTTATGTCTCAAATATTTTCTGTTTTACTTCGTTCTCTCTGACAGTAAACTAAATGTCTTTGGGTTGTGGACAAAGCAAGACATTTAAGGACACTGATCAACGTTTTTCACCATTTTATTGTATTTTATGGCCCAAACAACTAATGAATTAATCGAGAAAATAATTGACAGATTAATCGATAACGAAGATAATCTGTGGTTCAGCCCTACTTCAAGCCATCACACTAAAGAACTGCCACTAAAGAAGAATCTCCTCCTGCTTCATTTCAACTGACTAACATAAGACTCACTGTAACTTGTGAAAATGTACACGCAGGCTTGTTTCATCTGATTTCAAGGATAATCTGACCTGGTTGCAGACAATAAGAATAAATAGCGGAGTGTCTCGCCTGATAGTCTCAAGAGTTTACGTATGTCAGATAGAGGCATCAATATTAAATCGACTGTTTCATAACTAGTCAAAAACTCCTTGTAGTGGCTTTAAGTAAGGATCTAAATACTGAACAGAGTATTTTTGCAGTGTAGTATTCGTGCTTTGACTCTAAGAAAAGGATTCTGACGCTTCTTCCACCGCTGCATGAATGTTGAAATTAGAGTTCATAACTACATTGCTCTCACAGCTGTCTAAACAGGGGAGGGATCGAGATTTGTCCTAGTTTTCAAATTGTGTGTTGGGTTTTAAACATCTGTACTGTGCTACAGAGTTAAAGATGTGTGTGTGTGTGTGTCCCTGACACGGCTGCAGCCTCCCACTATCCATCAGAAAAGTGACAATTATTATAAAAATCTATACATTTAATTAATACAAATCAAAACATACACTATTTAACACTTAATTTGCATTTTAATTTAAGACTTTACTATGTTTTAGGAAGGGTAATAACTCTTCATCTCTAACTGTGTTAAAGGTTAAAGTGTGGTGCAACCCAGGCCTGTTCAACTGGGGGCCCGTGGGCCAAATCTGGCCATTTAATGACCTCAATCCGGCCCTTTGATCATGAAAAAAAAAGTATGTCATTTTGATTTTATTGATTTTATTGAAATAACCTGCTGTGTTTATGGGTGTTTATCAGTCCCTCCAGGAACAGTTCATGCAAATTCAGCCGATCCCCGTAAATTCTGTGAGACCTTACAATTTCGTCCAAAGTCTGCAACTTTCCCGCGAATTTGACAAATCGTCTTTGCTTCCATTCTGTCCCATTCCACCAATCATAGCAATGCAACATTGGGTTTATCAACAATTCAGATTCAGATCAACTTTATTATCCCACACGGGGAAATTCGTTCTGTCCCGCACTCCAGACAGATTACAAGACAATCACACTAAAAATATTTGATCCCACAGAAATGGAATAAACAACAAAGTCCAAGCTACCTCTAATCTAGGGTGCTTTGTTTTCTGATTTTGAAAAGTGGAGAAAAAAATCAACTAAGAGACACATTGTTTTGCACATTTAAATCCCTCATTTTACAGGCCAGACAGGAAATTTGAAAAGTGTCTGGCCCTTAACTTTTTTCAAACTTTTGTACAGGCCTGTGGAAGCCCATACCGCATCTTTGCATATTGCCATTTTGCCGGGAGTGGTTGCACACAAGATAAAACAAACAAACAAAGCAAACAAAAGTTGAAGCTCACATCTGCCGTACATTCTCTAATTAGTCAAACAGCTGAGACAGTGATTGATGAAGAAGTAGCAGCTTATGTGACGTCTCAAACTGATCATAGTGAAAGTAGTCACTTTCAGTTGAAAGATTGCAGCGTGCGACCTCTGTGCACCAGCGGCTGACCTCTGCCACTCTGTTCTCTTCACAGAAACTGATCTCTATGAACTGGGACAACCGGTGGATTATTAACCCAGCATAAACAGTGACTTTAGCCCAGGAGTTGTGAAATGCCAGAACATCAGCCATGTTGGCACTTGCCCTTTGGTACCAGCTATTAACACAAATAAGCTATTATCTATCAGATGGTGCTGAATATTCTTTAATGAAATGATCAGCTTTAGAGCCCATTAATATGATACTGACCCGAGTATAAACTAATCGTGCGGTCAAAGTACTTTAAATCAATTCAGTCACTTTGTGATCAGTCACTGGCTGATTGTTTAATGAACTGATAAAGTTAAACAAGAACAACAGCATCAACAGAACTCTGCAGCAACATTTTCCACATTCGTTCACAGCATTTTCTTTGTTTTGTTGTTGGATTATCTACACCTCCTGATTGGCGCCATGAAACTCAGTTGCACCTCTTTAAAATAACGCTGATTGTCCTCTGACTGCATGAAGAGACATATTTGATTAAAGCGCAGCCATGTGAGTTGTGTGTTTATGTGTAAATTGAGCAAAGTTATGTGTCAGTATTCCAACTCCAACCATTTCCATGATTACTTTTAGATTTTTACGCAAGTTGGTCATTTAAAGCTTAATTTTAGCTTAATTTTAGACACGGTAGTGCTTTTTCTTATTAAAACAGATATATTTTACGTTTTTATAGTAAATTTCAACTTTTATATTCAAGATTCTTGACTTGCAGTACTTGTTTCTTTTTCCTTTCTCTTACTATGTTTGTTGGTTGTTCTGACTATTATGCACCAAAATACCAAAGCAAATCTCATGTATAAACCTATAATAAACCTAATTATAATTGCCTGATATGTATCTAGTAAGGAAATATGTGGGAACTTAAGCTTCCATTTAGATTTAATTTTCTGCCTGTACAATAGTAAAAACAAAACGAAAAGAAATACTGAATATATTTTGTCTAAAAACATGAAATGTGACACCTGAATGTTCTCAACCCATCAGCTGTTTTACTTAGAAATTTCAACAAAATCTTTCATGAGTAGCAAAAGAGGGAACTAAATCTTACAATAGATCCCCGTTTTTTTTTAATGATAATTAAGTCAGTGTTGTATCCTGTAGTTTAGAATTCAGTAACATTAATTTTAAAAACAGTTAATAAGGAAATGAATTATCGTCGTTTTCAAGGTTTGAAAAGTGCTTAGATTCTGGAAAATAAAAGGTGCTTGAAGCTGCGTGAAATAGTAAATGCAATGCTTTTGTTTGCTTTTTAGATGAAGAGATAAAATCAGAAAAGTCAGATATTTACACAGCCAGGTTGAACACAAAGATCACATTGTGAAACATGAAACTTTGCTGTGTTTTCCTTTAATTTGTCGAATGCTACCACAAAGCATGATTTTGGTTGTTCATCGAATCATCGTCTGATTTAATGTGACAAAGAAGTGAAATAATCATTTTGAGTGCATGTATGTGTATGTAAATATGTAATTTACCACAGCTATAAAGTGCTGGAAAAGTGTGAAAATGCACCTTAAAAAGTGTTTGAATTTGACTTTGGAAAGAGTGTAGGAACCCTGATTGATATCAAACTCATTGTTAACAGACTCCTCCACTTTAATTCAGTGCGATAAGGACTTCATATTGAAATATTGACTCTAACACAGGATTTATATAAAAAAGTTTTTATTTTTGGATGTCTTTAATGCACAGATTACACTCCAATTATAAAAAAAAACAAAAAACAAAACCCAAACATCTCTTTACAGAGAGGCAATGGAAGCATTGTGTCTGGTCATCAGATAAATGTGTCACGGGATGTATGGAGAATGGTCAGAGGTGAGGGCAGGGGTGGAGGCCAGGTTTGGAGGGAGGCTGGAGACAGAAACATGTGTAGTTGTCTACTGGCCCAGCCCTGCAGTATGGGCCTTGATCTTCTCAATAAAGTCTGAAAACGCGGCCCTGAAGAAGAGAGGACAAATAAAAGTGTTGGTCAAAGAGTGTGTGTGAATATCTGTGAATGCACTAATCATTTTATGTGTGTGTGTGTGTGTTCACCTTGTACTGACTGCCAATTCGCTGTTATGCACTCTATCAAAGGCATTCTTGGCCCCCTCAGCCATGCTATTGCCCACCTCGGTCATCTTGTCGCGAAACTGATTGAACCTCTCCTCGAGGGTCGGGTCGGTGTCCTGAGCCTCTGCAGGCGACAGTGGGGGAGAGAGACGATTAGACAACGAGGAAGGAGACCACAAAAGAAACAAAAAAACGTTACAAGGCAGGGACGTTTTAATTGGTGCGTCATTGCCACACGAGACCTACCTGTGTATGCGACCAAAGCCAGCATCAGCACGGCAACTGCAAGGAACAGTCTCATGTTGGCTGTGACTCTCTGAGGAGGAAACACAGGAGCAGTTTAATTTCTTTTCTTTTCTTTTTATTTTGTTTAATTTTATTCTGATTTCTTTTCCTCTCTTTCTTTCCTTTTTTTCTGTTTTATTTTATTTTCCTCCCTCTTTATTTTTTATTTCCTTTATTATTTTATTTTATTTATTCTGATTTATTTTCCTCTCTTTACTTTTTTCTTTTCTTCTCTTTCCCTTATCTCTTTTCCCTCTCTTCTCTATTTTCTTCTCTTGTCTGTTTTTTCTTTTATTATATTTTTTCACCTTCCTTTTTCTTTCCGTTTCAAAACTGCGTCAGCACCACAGCGACTGGACAGCTCCCTTCACCCGTTCCTCACAATTTAGCTAAAAGTTTCACGTCCAACGATCTTTGTGGTTAAATTTCCTCAGTTCGCTTGTGTTTATCGTGTGTGCTACTTTTAACATGCAGATATCAATTTTTTTTTTTTAAAGTTTTTTTTTTAAAAGAAAAAAAAAAGAAAAAAGCCACCTTAAAACTTTTGGATAAACACAGCACTTGAGGATAACTTGATGCCCGTTGTTTTTTAAGTCAGTAACAACGTCTGTCTTCAGTTCAGTTCAGATGAAATGTGAAACATACCTGTTTTCCGTCTCAGAGGAGAAAAATTCGAGCGTGTTGAGCGCTGAGTGTCTGTTCCTCTTTATAAGCTGTTCGCTTCTCGGCGGGTGACGCAAACCAGCAGCCTTAAGTCAACAACATGTACACGTGGTGACCTTGCGGTGTCAGTGGCCCCCTTTTGTTGACCAGCAGCTCTGATTTGATTGCATTAATAAAAGATACAGACTGTGATAAACACGCCACTAAAACAACCCGCTGAAGAAATGAGTTCACTGCCTCATTACATCACGCTGCAAGAGTGCGTGATGGTCTGAGTTCTTGCAGGCAGGGGTGGACGTAACTAATCACAAATACTCAAATTACTGTAATTAAGTCGTTTTTGGGGTACTTGTACTAATCTACTTGGTTGCTTTTAACATTATAGTTGAGTACTAAGTACAATTTGAATTAATATCCAAACCTTTCATCTGCGTTTTAATAGCCAATCAGGTGATCTGATCACAAATCAATAAACCAATTAAGAATGTATTGATGGATATTTAATCAATAGTCAGGGCAGTAATTTGCACCTCATTTGACCTTGTTTTGTCTGATGGATCCATTTGTTGAGAAAGGAAAATTGAATTTAAATACAAAAAAAGAGAAGAAAATGAGGAAAAAATACGCTCTTTTTATTTTAGGAAATATTAATGATTAATCAGTTGTTTTGGTTCAGGAAAACGCACAAAAATTTGCAACCCTAGTTTGGAGAGGTGATGTTACATCAGCGGTTAAAAGTAACTTATTATTATTATTATTATTATTATTATTATTATTATTATTATCATTATCATTATATTGGGGGTATTTTCAGGGGCAAGATATTTTAGAAATTTTAAAGGCAGCAACCCCCTTCATCCCCCTGCTCACGCCCCAGCCGACAGACCACTTCCACAGAGGATTTCATGAATGTCTGGAGGAGCAGATAACAAAGATAACAGTAATTGTATAAATTAACAATAAGATGTAGAAGGAAAATATATAGAAATTCCAAGAATCATAGGAAATTGGAGGGGGGAAAAAGAAAGAAAAACAGATTTAATTTTCAAAAAGACAAAAAGAAAATAAGTACATAAAAAGTAGATAACAAAACAAACAGGAAATCAATCATTAATTGCACCAAGGCTACTGCAGAGAGGCACGATGTAAAAAGTGCACCAGTGTCCCCTCCTGTTTGTGTTGAAAAATTTGACCAAATTGACAAAGACAAAAAATAAACACATTTCCTGTGTATTTTTTGTTTTATTGTAGTGGTTCTTTTAATACTTAATATTGTCTCAGTTTATTTTTATTTACCCCTATACTCTAGTTTCTGTTTTTATGTCTGTTGTTAAAACAGACACAAAGTTTTAGTTTTTAGTGAACTATAATAACCTTGTTGATTACGCACCTCACTGATAAGGGTAAATGCATTTAAAAGTCATCATCCACCACCGTGTATCTAATTATTTTAACATTACAAAGAAGAAGGTGTGAATAAACAGCAGCAGAAGGGTCATTTTCATATAAAACAGATCTCAGCCTGGTGATGATGTCGAGGGCAGAGGAATGTAACTACGTACATTTACTCAAATACTGCACTGTAGCCCATTAGTGCTGTTTTGTCCTCCTTTACGCCAAAACATTTCAGAGAGAAATATTGTGAAGCTTTACTTACTTTACAATGAAAGATTTTCTTTCCAGACAAAACCTACAAAAAGCTTATAAAATATGATGTTTTTACCAAACAGTTTATCTTTAATGCAAAAACATTTCATAATAATTATAATAAACTTAATACAGCACTTTTCCAAACAAAGTTACAATTTGATTAGCATGTTAGACCCAGGCTTGAAGTGTTTAAAGAGAGGAGAAAATAAAATCAGGCAGTTAAATCAATACAAAAATTACGTGTTGGTAATAAAATGGTGTGCTATAGTTAATAAAACACTCTTAAGGTTAGTTTTGAGAAATGATTTAAAAGAAGGTACTTTATGGTTCCGGCTTCTCAAGTGTGAGGATTTCCTGCGTTTCCTTTTAATTATTCTAATTTATTTTCAATAAAGCATTTGAACTGTTGGATAGAGAAAACAAAGTGTTGTGAAGGTGTCTCTTTATTGTGACAGCATTTCTCACTATTTTCAGAATTTTCAGTCAACTCATGAATCAAGAAACAGTCGCTAGGCTAGATTAATCCATAATGAGAATATTCATTGGTTCCAGTCCAAGACTATGATACAACAATAAAATCCTGCTTTTATATAATGCCTGTGTAATAATAATCTAATGATATAACAGCCACAGGGATCAGACTTTATCCCTCAGCAACAATGGTGTCAGTAGATAAGGTGAGACGTGTTGCAGGAGGAACATGGTTCAGCACTGATAGCGTTATAGACATGAGATATTTGGAAGCTCCTTTGGACCTGAAGTGTTGACGAGACAGACTGTGTCAAACAGCGTCACGTTTATTGGTTATCAAGATTTTAATATGAAGTCACTGGACTGACTGATCTGACTGTTATAGGCCCATTAAGTCACATTTCTTTTGTTCTTATATGTTTTCTACACTGTAATACTGATATTTTAAAAGTTTTTATTTTGACTTATTGCATACTTAATACCTCTGCTGTGTTGAGAGAAATATTCAGATATTTTACTTTTTACTTCTTTACTTAAGTTAAAAACCACACCATAAAAGTTCTGCATTCATAATTTTACTTAAGTATCAAAAGTGAAAGTAGTCATCATGCAGAATGGTCAGTGTTCATGTTGATGTATTAAACATGAAAGCAATTCTTAAAGTGGAGTTCACTGAGGGGATTTGTCTCATACCCTCTGAGTAATTTGTAGTTTTGAAGATAATAAAGTTGTTATAAATTACAGTCAAAAACTTCTCTTGTTGTTCCAACTTCCAAAAAATGTGATAAAAGTTCAAATATGTTCCTCCTTCTCCTAGGGGACCCTACCCTACCCATGTCAGTAGTCAGACCCCATTTTGAAAACCACTGGTTTAAGATACAGATTAATATTAAAATTAAAAGTATTAATCAGAAAAGTTAGCCGTAACTATGGCAGTAAATTAAATATAGTGGAGTAAAATGAACAATATTTCCTGTGGTATAAATTGGCTTTCCTGCAAATTGAAATACTCAAGTACAGCACAAATATCATGAAATTTTACTTAGTGGAGTATTTGTAGGTATACTTTACACCCCTATCCCTTACAGTTTTAAAATAATGTGCATTATTCCTTTTTCTTCTGGTCAAACGTTGCTGATTAAATGTTTTATGTTTGCTTGTGTGGTGTGTTTATGGGACAGATGTCACTGATAGCTTTCACCCTCGAGCAGACTGCTTCTCTGCAGTGTGCTCCTCTATTTTGGTGTATTTTTCCATTTCATTGCCTCATTTGATGTCTCCGTTATCCAGACCTTCCCTTTTTTAAGGAGGGAAGTGAGTCAGACGTGGCCTTATGTGGTCCATCTCTTAAGTTAGCATGCAACAGAAAAACGGTACAGTCAGTTGAACTGCAGTAACCCCTCATTACAAGTGTGACCTGAGCCAGAGCCAGGAAGTCTGTGTCTGACTGTTTGGAGGCTTCATCGCTGCTTAACATATCTGTTTTCACACCGAGCAGTCTGCTGCAGAGGGCCAAATGCCCATTTGTTGCTGATGACTCGGTCTATAAGGTGCTATCCCTGTGATGAATAGCCCACAATTGAGTTAAATGGGCCTTCACGTGACAAAACATTCACACATTAGCTCTGAAAGACCAAATCTCCATCTTTTTTGTCATGGAGTGGCCAGTGCAGGGTTTATGTATGAGCTTGTGCTTGCGTGCATATAAGCTCCTCTTGAATAATTGTAGGAGGCATAGGGCGTGAAAGTGCATGCCTTGCGTGCTCCCAATTTGCAATAACAAGCTTACAAAGAGGCTGTTTTTGTGTTTGGCCAAGGGCCCCTGCGGTGACTGAAGTTGTGTGCCAGCTCTGAAGGGGAGGGGGGAGGATGGAGAGAGGAGAGGGGGGTGTATTAGGAGGTAAAATCTCTGCAGGGGTGTTTTTAGAGGGGTAACTAGCAGTCATAGGCTAGCTAGCACCTGCTAGTTTGCTGGGAGTTTTTCTGTTGTTGCTGGGCAGTGCTCAGAGTGCAGACACCCTATAGGAGCAGACGGAGCAGAAGTGCTGAACTGGCAGGATGTTTGTGGTTTTCCTGTTTTTACCTTCCATGACTGATCCTGACAACAATGAACCGTTTAATGAAGGAGTTTCACTTCTCTGTAAAGGAGGGGGGGTTCTACATAAACACTGGTTCCTGAAAGGAATGATATCATAGGGGACAAACAAGAGTCATGGTGTTAGTCACTCTTTCACTTTACATGCAATGCCCTTTAACACAGATAGAAAAGATAAACATGTTTTGAAGATGTTTTGTTGAGAAGACTTTCAGAGCCACACCGATGTACAGTAAACTATATGTTACTGTACATATATATACATATATATATATATATATATATATATATATATATATATA
>JAJHUR010107247.1:8524-21112 GCA_027495735.1 Lutjanus campechanus
GTAAACCAGGTAGTGGGAAAGGAGGAAGTTTACATGTCTGTCTAGTCACTTTGTGGTTTCTTTGCTGTTGCTTCCTCTTTTCTTTTTTCCATTTGGTTTTAGATCCCATGATTACTAGAGTACACTGCACAGCACGTTCCTTTGTTTGTCTCAGCAAGTCCTATAAATTTAGAGTCAAGGTCATTTCAGTGTTAATACTCAAAATATTTACTTGAGGGTTTCATCTTTAACACCTATGACCTGTACTTTCCACATGATTCAGATGCGGTCCCATCATTTTAGTATGAGGGCTGTTTACTAAACTCAGCACCAAAACAGACAGTCACTGTAGGCTGTCTGTCTGTCTGTCTGTCTGTTAGGAGTCGTGACGCAAGTGTTAGTAAGCTACTCTGTTAT
Source organism: Lutjanus campechanus (assembly GCA_027495735.1). Taxonomy (NCBI): domain Eukaryota; kingdom Metazoa; phylum Chordata; class Actinopteri; order Lutjaniformes; family Lutjanidae; genus Lutjanus; species Lutjanus campechanus. Next base: position 8,921 of record JAJHUR010107247.1, read on the forward strand.
GTCAGTTACATTCGCAGTAATCTTAGCTGGCTGATATTAGCTGATGATGAGCTAATGATTGACCTAAACAGAGCTAATTAAGATCAGCATATAAATTTCATTCAGGATGAATAAAGAATGCTTATCTATCTATCTATCTATCTATCTATCTTAGTAGTTTAGCTAAATGCTAGTGAGTTTTAGTAAGCTACTGTTATCTCATTTCTGTTATTAAAATACAGTAAAATTAAAATACAGTAAACTATTACAGGTGACAGCGCACCTTAAAACGGATGAACATACAGTAAACTCGGTGACGGCGCACCTTCACATTGATAACATTCTTCATGTCTACATGTTGGCATTAGCCAATAAACAAAAACATAAGTGTGTCGGTTGATTATTTGTCAAATAAAGTAATAAATTAGTTCTACTTACGTCATAGGCGCTCTCTCCTCAATACATCCATAGGAACGACTTGTGCTCGCTCGTCTTTCTGAAACTTTCTTAAAGAAAAATATTTTTGGAAGCTGCGTTTCTTTTCTCTGCTGCTTCTTTCAATTCTGGCGTCTCAAACCTTACTTTTGTGTTTGTTTTGTGTTATTGCTCGTTTCTCACCCAAACGTGACATAGATGTATGAGCCCATAAAGTATAAGTTCGTATATGTAAAACTTAGTTTGTGTTATTGTACCATTTATTGTAGCATTTATTTGGTGAATGATATCAAGTATGTGACACCACAAACTAATTGTTTTAACTGAAGTAGCACTCTAAATACTTTCCATGTCCCAGCTGTAGAAAGTGCAGGCAAGTGGCGCTGCCAGTTCTTTATAACACTGACATTTGAAAACTAGGGCCTGCATTTAATATAATAAATTACTGGAGATCATGCATGTGGACCCAAATGATAGTTCTGCCTATAACTGCAATTCCAGACTGTGTATTTAACTTGACATTGACAGACAGTTGACAGTTATAAACAGATGATCATACAGAGTAGGACTTGTTGTCATTTGTTATTGTCAGTTTAGGATGTTGTACACGCCCTGCGTTCCTGCAGCGCTGCTGGAGCCTGCAGAGCTTGTGGGGAAACAACCCACTTCACCCATAGATTGTATATTAAATGGCCTTTCAATTTATTTAATATATCATCTATGGCTTCAACTCTCTGTTTGGACTGCTGTACATATTTTTGCATGCACAGTTGCTACATATTGCTCTGTTTTGTGTTTAATCTTTTGCATGTAATTTTCAGACGACTCACTGTTTCATCATTTGGTCCCTTCAGTTCATTATGAGAGCAGTTTGTTTGGATGAATTCAGCACCCAAACAGTGACAGTGACTGTCCTCTGCATGCTGATGAGACTGGGGAATTTACTGTGATTTGAAAAGAGACCAAACATAAGCACATTGGGGCAAAGCTATTATCCATTTCCAGCTGAATGGCAGCTGTGGTTGTAACAGCTGACATTTCTCTTCCTCCCTCTACAAGTTTCTTCAATCCCTGTCTAATACTGACAAGCCAGGCTTTGTATTGTTTGGGGATTTCACTTGCATCAATGCAATCAACCCTGGTACACACACACACACACAAACTCTTTATAAAGTCCCCCTACTTACTCTTAAACAACTGGCTCCTGACCTTGAACAGGTCCAGGAAACTTTGAGACAATAACACCGCTATTTCATCCATGGACTGTATCTGGAAAAACAAGAGGAAATTCATTGAAGAAAAAAAAAAAAGCTGAAGATGAAAAGGGGCCAACGTCAGCCAAGAGCCAATATGTGTGAGTCACTGATGGCGACTGTCCCAGGCCTGGAGAGGAATCAAAAACAAAAGCAGCAGCAGCAGCCCACTGCGGCGGCCCGGCCGTGCAGGCCTGTGAGGAGATGCTGGTTGAAGGGAGTTCCTGGAGGTGTTCGGCGGCGGCCTCTTGGCTCGACGAAGTGTTTGGGGCCTCGTGTAATGCTTCCTGCCTGTTTTCCTGTGGGACCGAAAACATTCTCCAGCTCCATCCACGCCTCTGCTCAGAGACGGCAGTGATGACCGCAACCACGACGACATCCCCGGAAAACCAGAAGGAACGAGACACAAAACCGAAGTGTGAATGACAGCAGAGGCGCCTCCTTTGACCTCGTTTTGAACTGACTTTTTGGGGTGGAAAGTGACCAGCTACATTTGGCTGCTCGAGTACTGTACTTAAGTACAATTTTGAGGCACTTATACTTTAAATGAGTGCTTAAATTTTAAGCTAATTTATCTGCAAATATACTTTTTCTATTCCATTGCATTTATTTGACAGCTATGGTTATTTTTCAGATTTTACATAAAAAGCATAGATTATAATATAATGGACTACCAGTAAAGATAAAACCAGTGTTTCCCAAAATATTTGACTCGTGACACTATTCAAGAAAGCAGCATCTACACGGAGATATCTATGGTATCTACCTGGTTTCATATATCCGATTTAAACAGATCCACCAAACAGACATTTCCCCTCTAAACCTCTCACTTGGTTTCATTTAAAAAAGTGGTTTGAGACCCGAAGAAGTAAAATTATCCAGATTAGAGGAAAGTCCGAAAAATAACACAAATGTGTGCAGCAGATTTTTTTCCTCTCAGCCTCATTAATCACAACAAAATTCCCCTGATTCATGGGGCCTTGTGACGCTTTGAAGGGGGCCTGACACGGTTGAGAAGCAGTGGACTAAACTATTTGTATATTAAGTGGTTAAATCAAGCTCCATTATGACCAATTACAACAAGGAAATGCAATGGATTGATCAGTATTAATGTCAGCCTAAACCTCTATCACAGATTTTTCTGCGGTACTTCTACTTTTGATACACAAGCAGATTTTAATCCTGTCCTGTAGGCTACTTTACAAAATCTCAGCTTTTTATTGTAACTACTTTGTTGCAGGGAGTTAACGTTAAAAGATTGCCCATCTAATATAAGGCTACAGTCAGAGTTGGGTTAGCTTAGCTTAACGTTAGCTCAGGCGCTCACTGAGCACCAAGACTGAAAACAGGAGGAAAGAGTTAGCCTGTCTCTGTCTAACCGTAGACGTACCACAGAACTAGACAGGGCTTTGTGGCTCAGCCTTACCGCCATTTTTTTCCAGTGGCCACTCGCGGTATTGCATCAAAAAATTCCCTCAAAATTGCCCCAAAACCATTTCCCCCCTTAGGCCACAATTATAAAAGAAACATCTATAAAACTGTTGACAAGACACCTCAAACTGCAAACAAGCTCAATTATGACTCTTTCTATTGTGAATTTTTGATCCATGGAGCTTTTATGTTTGTGAAACTTTCCTCCAGCTGAAAAAAGCGAATTTAAAAACCTGTGACAGGATGTAAAGTCTATGGGCCGAGTTGGGGGAAGGCAGGAAACACTACTACGCATATGCAGTGGACCATATATCCAGGAAGTACGTTTAAAAAAAAACAAAAAACTTTTGTTTTAATCGTTCAAACAGGTGACGTACAAACATAACAGGGGAAATATCAAATACTAATAATAACAGAACACCAGAGATACAAAACACAAAGACAACAAACAAAACAAAAGGGCAAAAAATAGAATAAAATAAGCATAATACATTTTAAACCAACCATAAATTAATCATTAAGGGACTTAATTAATCATTAACTAATCAAAGGGCTTTGTGAATAAAAAAATGGCCAAAATAAGTCAAATATTGATCATCAGACTCATTTTTTAATCTGTATGGGTAAAAATCATTCATAATTTTGTAGTGAATTTCTTTTGTTTTGTGTGGAACTGGGTATTTGAAGAATTTTGTGTCTCAGTTTGGATGCTGTTGATTGGTGAAATAAACCAGGAAGTAAACCTGTACTCCAGGTGAGCAACTCTCACTGGCAGCATCTTTACATCCACTATATAGTTTATTATAATTCATTATAATCTATGTGTCCAGCAGTGACACAAATCCACCTACCTGCACCTCTAAAGCTAACTCATTAACATGTTATATCATGCTGATTTAATCCATACAGAAATTGAAATGTAAGAACGACCATTCCTCATATTATGGGGTGTGCCGGACCATTTCTTGGCTTTGAGCAGTTGCCAGGAAACAGAGAAGAGCCTGGCCAAGACAGAGTCCAGTACATGACCTCCATAAAATGCAGAATTGTTCTTTTCACACTATGGTTTTTGTGTAGATTAAAAAAATGAGAGAGGCCTTGGCCTAATGTGTTAATTGGTGAGCTTTTGCGAGTTTCATGTCTTTGCACTAATAGTCTAACCAGCTGTTCATATATACAGAAGTCAGAATCAGAAGTACTTTATTGATCCCTGGAGGGAAATTGTTGACATTACAGGTGTGTGTATAATGTGTGTAAACATAAAGAATTATAAGAATAGAAAATAAGAAGTATGTAGAAAAATATATAAACTCTACTACAATATATAAAAGAGATAAAACAACAAGTGTGCAAAGGTTCATGTGCCTATTCTACAATATGTGACAGCAAAACATACATCTAAAACTGCAATATATGGAAAATAAACAATGAATTTAAATATAACAATGGAGGTCAAATTATGTACAAAAATGTGCATCAAACTGTAATCATATGTAACGGAGTAATAACAAAAACTGTATGTGTAGCACGGTGAGTTATTGCACAAGTTAATGTAAATTAAAGTCTGTGTTGCACATGCAAATTATTGCACATTGAGTTATTGTGTGACCGTCAGTAATGCACAGTTTAAGTATAAACTTAAATAAGCTGTACCCCAAAATGTTGAACTCCTCTTTTTAACTTATTGTGAGACAATTTAATACCGATCACTCAGTATGACCTACATGAGTAAACAAGACCATCAGCGAGAAGATTGCTTATTACTGTATAGTTATATAACGGCTGCCGCCGGGTAGGATTGAGGAGCCTGTGTTCACATTTTCCTGGGCGAGGTTAAGGTGAGTAGTATGTTAGCCAGTTAAAGAGTTTTTTTTTCTTCAGAAAATTATATTTTTGGCGTAACATTTTGTGGTTATGGCGGCGGAAACACTATTTCTTTTGTCCACAGGGGCCTCCAAAATCAACACAATATGAAAGATCCTTGTAGTAGCTTCAGGTGCAGATGTTTTCTTTCCACAGCTAAAAATCGTGTATTGTTGTTGTGCCCGTACAGCAGACTTTCTGTGACTGTGCCACAGTGACATCAGCAGGTTTGTCCCTGAGAATGAACCCATGCTGGTCCAGGCCAGTGTGTGTGGTCAGTGTATGTGGGCAGTCGATGAGGCAGGAATGTGAGAGTGGGAAGGCTCAAAGGGGGACATTCTTGTGACCTACAAACGGGTGACAGAAAAGATTTTGTCCTCCCGGTTGACAAAGACAGGCATGAAGACAGAGCTCATTATTCAGACTGGACCGTGATGAAATGTCTCTGATGACAGCACGGCCGGGCCTTGCGTCATTTTCACTTAATGTAATCTGGATGGAAAGTTATTGTTCAACGCTGACGGTCACATGGAGAGTTTTATCACGAGTTAGGCCTTTTAGTTATTAGCTTAGCATCACCAGACTAATTCACAAATATGAATTAATATCTGCCAGAACCAATGAAACGATGCTATTCAGTCTAATAAGTTATATGTATTTTAGGCTTATTGATTTTAGTCTCTCACATTAGTATATGTATGTTGTGTTCCTATAATGTTGAACAGCCCTTTAATATCATTTATATGTCCCAAAATTTCAATCAACACTCTTTCAGTTCACCTGTGGAATGAATACCTTTTTGCAACATAATCATCCTGTCACATAAAGTTTAAATTCAGACTTAAAGCTCATTTGATGGGCCAAGCAACTCAGATTTTGTGCATCGTGGTCGTCTCTTTCTACTTGTATTTTGAATTTTAGGCCTATTAGTGGTCATATATGTTTCATATGTTTATTTTATTGTTGGCACATGTAGTTATTTGTTTTTTATCCTCTGTATTTGTGTTATCTGTCATTTCCTCTTCTTTACTGATGAATCCTAATTTTAGCTGTCATAGTTTTTTGTGAGATGTTTTTGCAAGCACACCAACCCCTTTCACAATACATAAACTTCTATATTTCTGTGCTTTTTTACCTGTGCGAATAGGTAAACTCATGAACTTTTCAAAACTATTAGGACAGTTTTGGTTATATTATAAATAAATCGCTAAAAGATGTCACAGCTGTTGATTGCCCAGATCATTCACTATTTTCCTTATAAAACAAGAGTGAGGGCAGCATCGACCCCTGTGTGCAGACAGTAAATATGAAATTTACTGGGATGAGGTTATCTCAGTCGTGTCAGGATGCTGCCCTCTAGTGGAGAATCAGTGCACAAACAGTGGTTTCTATGCACAGTGGTGGTAAACCATGCTAAGTGGAACACATCAGGTTGTTAACTTTGATTACAGAAGATACAAAACAACCTTTTTTTTGCTTTTAAACACACTAACAGATCTTTTTACAGCAGCCATTTTGACATGAGATAGTAGGTAAAACACAAGTGTTGCTAAATATACTAACTGGTTCAGCTGAGGTCAAACAGAGTCAGGGTGCTGCTAGTGTGCATGTTGGATCTACTACACTAAATTAAATGGGCCCTTGGGTATTAGATTTGAAACATAGATTCAAAGACTCAGGTTTTATTTATCATAAATTCGTACAATATGTGCAGCGAAATGCAGGGCGACATATTCTTGAGGATGTGATAAAACGGCTAGTGAGTAATAAATAATTAAGAATTAGAAAAAGAGACATAAGTAATAAAAAGGGTTTGGGCTGCTCATGTGCTCGATATATGATAGTCCCTATTTAAGAAATGGTGAAAGAACCTACTGCAATGGCGCCACAACTGCCAGATGGAAACACCAGAGATTTGCAAAGGTCTTACTTTTGGAAAAATTGGCACAAATGTCTGTATGTGTTTTAATTATTGTGGACTTATGAACTGCTGTGACTGTATTCCTGTGTTGTCCTCATATTTCATTGTGTGTGTGAAATAAGGTTAAATACAATAGAACATTTCATTCTATTCTTCTTCAAGGTGTTCTTGAGACATTTCATTCACAAGAATGGGATGACCTGAGAACATAATGTCTGTGGCTACAGTTTCTGTGGGTGTAGAGCTGAAATAAAGGTTTTTCAAGAATTCTGAATCACAGAGGTCCTTGTGCACACAGTCATGAACGTGCATAAAGAAAAAACAAGCATGCATGCACACAACCAATTGCATGATAATAATAATCATAATAATAATTAGGCAACTCTCTAGAGGTAGTTTATTTTCCCACTGATCACATTTCCCGAACAATACAAGGCCATTTCTTTCTTTGGAGGATCAGCCAGGCAAATTATCAGCCTTTTTCACCGGAGAGAGACATTGACTTGTCGCAGCAGGAAAGGCACAGGTGTTACTTTAAACATTAATGATGGCTTTGTTATATTCAAGTGCACTGTTGTGACAGTGAGCCAGCATGCACAACACCGGGGCCTTGAGACTGAAGTAGCTAATTCAGTCATCACTGAATGTATTATTTACACCTGTGCTTCTCCTTCAGTCACAGGTCAAAATGTCTTCTTGAAAAAAGGTTAGTCAGATATTTGTCTCTGTGCATAAACCCAATGTATTACTCATTTAAGTTTAAAAGTGATTAAAAACATTCACATCAATATTCTCCTTAAACTTGCAAGAATTTGTTAAGAATTGCTCAAATGTTCGATTTCCTTGGAAAGACTATATGTGTGTCTACTTCCTGACCTTATATTGTTTTCTGGCTCAGGTTTTTGCAGCTTAAACTAATCTGAGGCTGTGAAGTGTCAGGGGAGATTCACAGCCAGCAGCATTGACACCAGTGACTCAGTAACCTGTGAATTACCTTCAACACATTCTCACATTCCAAGCTAGTTAGTGAGCACGCTATCAAACTGTTAGCAGCTGCTAAACATGGAGCCTAAAACTATCCACTATCCCAGATACACACTTGATTTATGTCTGATTATATCATGGTTGATATCTAATCTGAATCCTTCGGCCAGTAGCAGGTCTCACGTTGCAGACAGAATGTGTTGTGGAACATTTCAGACACCGCTTCGACCAGATCAATAATTAGAGAACGTTATAATTAAATATAATGAAAGGAGAAGCTTCGAGCCTTTCGTAGTCAGCTGGTCGGGGCAGTGCCGAGCCCATCAGTCCCTCTGGCTCAAAACAGATAAAAGTCGAAGGTATCTCGATGATAAAATGAGAGCAGTTTAAAGCGACTGCAGGGAATTTTAACTGGTTATGAAACTGTCTCAGTTTAATACTGATGCCTCTGTGTGACCTATGAAAGCAAACAAGTCCATCAGCAGGAGGTCTGCCTATTACTAGATCCTCTTAATGGCAGCCACAGGGCCAGATTCTCCTTGAAATCAGACTAAACAAGCCCATGTTTACATTTTTCCAGAGGCGGAGTTACAGTGAATAATGTGTTGGTCACTTAAAAAGAAATAATTTTAGTTTTGATGTTATATTTTTGTCGTTATTACTGTGGAAACACTACCGCTTTTATCCAAAGGGGCCTCCAAAATCAATAAAATGTGAAAGTTCTTGTCACAGCTTTCAGATCAACACATCCAGAACCTCAAAATAACTGTTCGTTATACATTATTAAATTACAGTAATTACAGTACAGTTTTGAGGCAGTTGTACTTGTATTTTCCATTTCATTCCACTTTATATTTGTATGCTACTACGTTTAAAAAGAACTATTATATTTACTAATACCAATGTACTTTTCACTTTTGTCTGACAGCTGGACTAACTGGTTAAGATTTTATATAAAAAATAAAAACATAATAATCTCAACAAACACAGTCTGTCATCTTCTCATGTTTCAGATGTCGAGGAGTTGTCAGCAGATCCCCCACAGAGTGACTTCTAAACTTCTAAACTTCTAAACTTGAAGACAAATCTGGGCACCAGATCTCCTTTTTTTTTCTCTCATTAATCATCCCACAACCTCTACCTCTAGATTTAACTACTAACTGTATTTTAAACTAGCTCCACCTCAACCTGCTACAACAATAAAATGCTACAACAATAAAATGCATGCTATTGAAGCATCAGAGGGATAGACGCTAACATCTTTAAGCGCTACCCTCATGGTGCCACCAAACTACATTTCTAGTGGCCGGAGTGAAAACATATGCATAAACAACATAGGAAAAAGGCAATTTAATGCAGTAGCGACTGCAGCGTCAGTAGCTCAGTCTGTAGGGATTTGGCTTGGGTGGTCCTGGGTACTGCTGGGGGCCATGGTGCCCATGAGCGAGACACCAAACCCCTTAACTGCTCGGGCGCCTGACCACATGTATGTGGCCTCCCACTCCCCCCTCACTCTGACATCTTTCCATTCATTCATGTGTTTAGGTCCTGTTTTTGCATATGGGTGTGTGTGCGTGTATGAATGAAAACATGTGATTTCCCCAGGCGGAAGTAATAAAGTATGCCTTCTCCTTCTCCTTCTTCATTGTTGTAGAATGTTGAACTGAAAGGTGCACAGGATGTTTGTGGAACTTTAATGTGTGACATGTTGGCTGATAGCGTGGCGATGAAACTCGTGGTCTTTTCACAAGTACACTCCCCCGCTGGCCAGCTTTTACACTTTAGTAATGTTGCTCTTTACCTGAGTACGCTTACATCATCACCCAACACTTGCCAGCCAATCACAAGATCCCAATAGCGGTCCCAATAATTTTCCTAGTTTACTAGATGTGGACCGTACTCAAGTACACATGGACCGTATTCAAGACCGCTTTTACTTGTGGAGCTGGGCACGGACTGTGCCTGAGTACGGTACGCAGTGTTCAAACAAACTGGACTTTGGGATCAAGTGAACTTGGATGCGGGCCTGGGTCCCTCATGTGAAAACTCTCTTGGTGGCCAAGGGAAGCCGCCTCTGTGGGATAGGTGGCGACCGAGTAACTTGCCATCGTTAATGCTGAATCCTCAGCATTAATATAATAATGTAATTTATGATAATAAGTCATAAGGGCCATTTTCTGTTTAAAAAAAAAAGAAGGAAAAAAAACAACTTTTACTTTTGATAGATTCAGCAGATTCAAGTATTTTATACATTGTTGTATTGGTACTTTTACTCGAGAAATGAGCTGGAAACAGCATTTCATAAAACAAACCTCACTACAAAAAGATTGAAGAATGAAATCTCAATCTCAATACTCTCCACTTGTGATTTCATCTTATTTCTGGCAGCACTTGTGCAGCCAAAACCCAAAAACCAAACATCTTGAGAATTTAACTTGAATGTTCCCGTGTTGCACCAGCAGATGGAGCATGAACAGTATGTGATACCTCCTCCTGTTGGTGCAAACATCAGCAAAAGTTAAGAACTCTGAAGTTAACCACAGATATAAAAGATAAGATGTCACTTGCTCCTGTACTGGTGAAAAATTGTCTTTGAGAACAACGTGCCACAGCCAAGTAAAACACAGTGACTCAGTTATACACTCAATATTATGCACATATTATATCATTTGCAATAATATAATGAGTGAAAGAAAAAGGACAGTAGAGGTTTTGGGGAGGAGGAGTGGAGGAGAACAGGAGAAGGTCATAATTTATGTGATCTATATGTTAAATGTGAGATGTCTTTTATGTGTGATGTCGGATCCTCTTTTCACTTGAGACTGGAAAGTGGAACCTGATAAGGACAGTGGGGACTTAAGCCTGGCGGAGGAATGTGGGAGTGATAGAAAGCTGTCTCACGTGTTTGGTCACAAAAAAAAAAAATAAAAAGAGAGAAAAAAAAAAGGGGAAGAGTCGCCCAGACAACCTGTCATGTTCTCGTCATGGGCACGGCAGCTTCTCCAAATGTCAATTTCATGATCTGTAAACTCTGTTTTATTGCAACATATTACATATTGTGGTATTGAAGGGTATATCCCTGACATTTCATGCAAAGTTTCTTGCACTTTTCATGTCTGTTTCGACAAGAATTTATTATCGCTGATGAATCTATTTATGTTTTAGGAATTAGTGCCTATAAATACAACAGTGTGATCGGAAATGTGATGATCCAGATGACCAGAGTTTAGCTAAAATATGTCTTGCATTTCGACGACGGTCCAAGATACATCATAACAATGAAGAAGATATAATAAAGTTAATTGTCTCCACAGGGAAGCACAAACCAGTGACAAATTAAAGGAAAAAGAATAAAACAGAGGAGAAACATACTGAATGCAGATGCTTTCATTCAGAACACAAGTGGTCAAAGTATGAAAAATAATGTGAATTTGCCTATGGGGAGTGATGTGTTAAACAGCAGCCTTTTTACTACCATGCAACCACCTATAAAGGAATGACTCTCTGTATGCATGTGTTCTTCAGTTTTTTTCTATTTCTATTGAACTATTGATGCTAATATTGATGTAATTTGACCAGACTGTGGTGGTATAAAAAGAAACTTTATGTTTTGGCCTGTAATTTCTAAACTGTATCTCTCAGAAATATTTTATTTCCTGGATTTTGTGGGTACAGATGGAATTTCCTGCCATTTTGAATTTTGTACAAAGCTAGCTGTTTTTTGTTTTTGTTTTTGTTTTTGTTTTGTTTTGTTTTTTTGCTACCCCTCCTATAAATTTTGAGAGATCATCACCAAATTTGGTACAGAACATCTCTGGACCAAGTCAGAAAAAGTTACCTTTTCTGATTTTCTGAGTTTTGACAAAGGTGACATTCAAAGATTGCTTAAATGCTGTGTTTTCGAACAAATTCAGTGCCATTTGGCCAATTCACAGCACTGTAGCAGCATCACTGAACTATAAAGGAAGGAATCTGTCTGACTGTGTGTATGACTGTCCTTTGTATATCTCAAGAACCATGTAATTTTCTCTAGACACTCATGATCCCCAGAGGATAAATCCTACAGACTTTGACGATCTCTTGTCTTTTCATCATGTGTCATAGGTCAGATTTTTAACTCATCCAATAATGACTAAATTATGACTGAATAGCTGCTAAACTAAGTGACCTTTCGCTAAGCACCGCCCTCTGTAGTTACTGTTGCTAAGCCTGCCAAACTTTCCATTCTTGCACTGCATCTATGCAGTTTACAGTGATAACGGTGGCAGACATAACATTGAAATTTGGAGTAATTGTTGAAGCATGAAGTCTTTGAATCCTTAGAGA
>JAJHUR010107248.1:0-29404 GCA_027495735.1 Lutjanus campechanus
GAATTGTGTCAGATCTTGCCTATTTAGGCTATTTATAAGTGTTGTGTTTACAAATAAGCCCTTACCCTTTTTCCTCATCACCCTGTCTGGGTTTATTTTGTGATGGTGACTTAAGAACAGTGTAACTGCAAAATGATGTTCTCCATACGCCTTATGTGTTACATCAAAATGAGTCGGAAGGAGCAGCAGTCAGTTGGGCATGCTTAATTGATGATCGTCAAATTGTTACGGAGAAATAAACCCCGGTTTTATTTCTCCATATCAACCAACTAACTCCATATTATCTGCTTGCGGGTTAGGGAGGGGGGATCTCCGTGATCGCAGAGTCGAGAGTCAGCATCTGGATTCTGTACCCACGGTCAGTAAGCTATTAGAGGTAAGAACAACAACTATCAAACAGCAGCAACAACCATTATTCATTGCGTTATTACATTTGTGGGAAGTTATTACAACATTGAAAGTTGAAGATTTTCACTTCCCCACAAACGTAATAAATCTCTACAAACGTAACAGTTATTACATTTGTGGGAAATCGTGTGTTACGTTTGTAGTAGGCAGCGGCTATTACGTTTGTGGAAAATGTATTACGTTTGCAGGATTATTACATTAAAAGCTGCATATTTTTTATAATGTTTGTGGTTTATTACGTTTGTGGGCATTATTACTTTGGCGGGTGTTACAGGGGTCCCCAGAGAATCTTGGAAAAGACTGCTTTAAATCATCTGTCAAACTCATCTTTCTGTCCTTATGAGGATACATACAGACTGTATACACATATACATTATTGTGCTCCAAATGGCCCAGTGACCTTTTCCACAGTATCTGCATTGTTAAAACAGACCCCAGCAAATCAATAAACAACTTAGGACTTGTTTATCAGGCCAAACATGAACAAATGTGCTCTCATATTGCCTTGTAAAAGGAATTGCACAAGAGCTGTGGCCTTTTCAGTTTCTGGATTTGGGAACTGGATGCAAGCTGTATTTCAAGGCTGAGGCTCCATCGAACTGTCCAACCAGTTTGTGAACAAACTTGTAAAATCACAAAAATTGAATGTTTCCCTCCACTGGCTGGTTGACTAATAAATCATTCTTCTATTGCAGAAATCTTGGTTGGAAAGACAAATTTGACCTGAATAAATGAGTGCATGACCATAAAGACTGGAGATACTTGATGAAAATGATGTGAATAATCTGTTATAGGCTTCACAGTCACAGGAGATTTTGGAGTGACTGTTTCACAGCACTCTCCACCACCACCATGGAAACAGAGCATCCTTCTGAGGAAAAGCTCTTCAACACTTCCTGGAGAATCTGTGACAAGAAGCACTGAAGCTGTTCTGGATTCTCCTGGTAGAGCGACGCCTCGCCAAAACTTTTCACGTTGGTTTGTCTTTTCATTTGTCGCCCATCTATATGTAAATTGGATAGTTGGCCAACATTTGCCCACTGATAAAACTTTTATGAGCAGCCTTCAAGCATACACACTGAAATTATGGGAAAATTGACCACAACGGCAACAAAATCTTGAGCATGAAGGAAAAGTCAAGGAAAGTCTGCTGCTGAGAGATTTTGTCCATCAGATAAAAGATAGAAATAAAAAGGGAATTTTGCACAAACAAAAATGATGTAGGTAACTAGTATGCTTCACATAGAGCCGTAGGAACAACCTAACAATAATTTACACTGCAACATCAGTTTCAAAACAAGCTGAAGCACATTTAAGACGGAAACTACTGAGTACCTAAGTCATAAACCATAATGGGAGCTAACTTAGGAAAAAATATGAACTGTACTTATTTTTTGAACCTGTTTGAATTATGTCATGAATCATAAATATGATGTTTGTCAATTTAGAAGATGAATTGTTAAGTCAAGAAAGCCAACATTTGTTGTAAAACTGTTGAAGTATCAGCTTGTGAAGATGTGTAATTAGAAAGACTACACAACCCAGAAGTCACGTTAGTGACATCATGATTTTGTCCCTCCAACAGCTAACATCAGCCATTGAAGCAACAAATCCCATATGTTTTCATACCAGGATGTAGTCACACAACAGCAGGTCTTGTTCTTTCTCTTCCCAATTGATAAAAGCACCAGGAGTCACTGATAAAACTCTTCAGATAAGATAACGTTACGTGTATTGTGTGAGATGTAGTCCATAACTGTGTTATTTATTAACATTAACCCTGATAACTAGTCTCCTAATCTCGACTAGTATCCTCTACGCTTAGCATCCATGTTGTTTCTACTTTATGACTTAAATGCACATGAACACACCAAAAGTGGAATGACAGCTTCATATCTTGAAAAACTAGGGCCATCCAAGGAGCACATGAATGCACAAGTCTTGTCTTGTAAAATTATGTTTGAAATTGACAAAAACCATGTGTGTGATTCATGGCACAGTTCAAAAAATAAGTTGTTTCTTACTATAGACTACCATCCATCCATCCATTTTCTGTAACCGCTTATCCATGAGGGTTGTGGGGGCTGGAGCCTATCCCAGCTGACTTTGGGCGAGAGGCGGGGTACACCCTGGACAAGTCGCCAGTTCATCGCAGGGCTGACACATAGAGACAAACAACCACTCACTCTCACATTCACACCTACGGGCAATTTAGAGTCACCAATTAACCTACTATGCTGCATGTCTTTGGACTGTGGGAGGAAGCCGCAGAACCCAGAGAGAACCCACGCAGACATGAGGAGAACATGCAAACTCCACACAGAAAGCCAGCTTGGGGAGTCGAACTCAGGGCCTTCTTGCTGTGTGGCAGCCAGTGTTGGTAATAACGGCGTTAGAGTATAACGGCGTTACTAACGGCGTTATTTTTTTCAGTAACGAGTAATCTAATTAATTACTTTTCCCATCGTTGCAACGCTGTTACCGTTACTGAGAATGTGAAGTGGCGCGTTACTACAATTTGGTTGAATGAAGCGCATTTGCAATGGGTGATGACGCCATTGCAAATGCGATGATGATTGGCTGGGTGGGCGGATCATGCCCTGCTCACGCTGTCTCACTGCACGCTCTGACTGCCAAACACAACAAGACAGCGACAATGGTGTCGAGCCAGGGACGTTCAAAGGTAGCGTTCTCAAACTGGAAGTACCGGCATTACTTCTCGCATTTGTGTTTTCTTAACAGGCTGCAATCTATTTAGTTCAAATAAATACCAAATGTTCTAAAATACTGTATATAGTGTTTTTAATTCTTCAATTAGTTGATATAAACATCTTTGACGTTAAAGATGTTATAGAATGTAATAACGTATAGAACATGAAAAATAACGTCACAGTTACTTTGCTGAGTAACTAATTACTCTTACAATGAGGTAACTGAGTTACTAACTCAATTACTTTTTGGGAGAAGTAATTTGTAACTTTAACTAATTACTTTTTTAAAGTAAGATGACCAACACTGGTGGCAGCAGCGCTAACCACTGCGCCATCGTGCCGCCCACTATAGACTACCATTCATATTATTTCCAAATTTAGGTCCTATGCCTGGGCACACTGGAAAGGGCGGGACTAAGGCTCCCTATAGTCTGGCACTCAACTTTAATTTTAAATATCAGGCTGCAGAGGTGCTGCTAGGTGGATTTTGTTACCTTGGGTCACAACCAGGTTAGATGCTACCCCTTGTCTCCTGTCCTTATGCTACACTAAGCTAACCAACTTCTGGCTGTAGTTTATTTATCATACAAACATGAGAGTGGCATCAGGCCTTTTAACTGTGGACAAGAAAGCAAATAAGCTTAATTACCTCAAGTTGTTCAGCCCTAGCTTGACCTTATTCTGAATAATGTATATTGTGACAAATAATATACTGTTCTACATGACCACTGCTACATTGTATGGTCTTTCCAAAATGTTCTTTGTGTATCTAAATATATTTCTCCACTGTCTCTGTACAGCAGCTCTTCACTAACTTATGAGACATCCATAGATTTCTGTGATTTTAAACATGTTATATACAGTGTATGTTTATTGTATATTTGCTGTATTTATATTTTTAACTTGGTTTAAGTTGGTGGAGCCCAACTCAAACTCTGAAGTTTTGAAAAAGTTTTACCAACTACTACTTTTGTTGAGATAATTTACTTTTCTTCTTTATACTGTATGAACTTAAATGTTTGAGTTTTAGAAATCCCAAAATTGTATTTAAGAATTATTGAAAAATTCAGTGAAAGTGAAAGTGAGCGATGGTTAAAAATTTTAATACTTTCCAATTAAAACCATTTAATTTTCTTGTTTGTTTGATTTTCTTTGACACTGTTAAGAAGGATGGGATCAGGGGAATTGTTGTTAAACAAACACACAATCATGTTCACAGACGAGATAATGTATTAAAGTTTTATTAATGTTATGTTTGGTCATGTTTGCCAACTTCCTCCCTCTCTCTGACATATCTGATGTATTCCATGTTTCCTGGAAGCAACCAGGGAATATTACCTGAACTGTCCATGGTAATTCCCTTGCTGTTCAAGCTAACCAACTTGTTAAATATTTAACCATGAACATTATGTAGATACTTTTCAAAGCTACATTTCATAAGCAAACTTGGGCTTTTACAATATAATATGCATGTTTGTAGTGCATATAAAAGCACAGGAAGAAGACAGTTTAAAGGCACAACAAAAAGTAAAGTAATACAGAATTAACACACAGCTGAGGATAAAGATGAGAAAGAGAAAGGTAAAGGATAAGGATAAACAACAGGCAATAAGAGGGAAGGAAGTGGGAAGAAGACAAAGCAGGAAACAAGAGAGCAGAGGAATAAAGAGAGACAGAGGAGGAGGAAGGAAAAGATGAAGGTGAATTGGAGAAGAGAATAAAGTGAGAGTCGGGGTGGTGCGGGGGCCAGTGTCTGGAAATAGACCCAACAGAGACGAAATAAAAAAGCACCACCATCACTGCTGCAGCAGAGCGGCACAGTCCGCAAATTCCCTTATAGATATTTTATGGAGCGGAAATCATTCGATGCACCCTCACTGTTCTGGTCAGAAGTGAGATGGAAAAAAGGGCAAAAGAGAAGAGAGAAGGAGGCAGAAGAAAAAGAAGGTGAAGCTGGCTGCAGTTATTTTTATGTAATGGAATTTTAACGAGGGGCAGCAGACATCAGGAAATGGCTCAGTCAACTCAAAGAGCAAATAAAGTGTAAAATATATATGAGAGCTGTTGTGTCAAAACACAACTTCAGCTTGGACATTCTCTGAATGTTTTGCTAAAAAAAAAGTCATTCAAAACATGAGCTGTCAATGTGAAAATGAGCAAAAATGGGCTGTTTTTGAGTGTCCGCGCCGGAAGGACAGCATCAGGACCTAATTGCACCTCTGCTGACATTTACCTGAGAAGGACCTCTGGCAGCTGTGTGAACAGGGTTGGAAGGGTTACTTTAAAAATGTATTTCGATACAGTTAATACTTCCCTGTTAAAAATGTTGTCAAAGTATCACAATATTAAAGTAATGGAACTTGAATACTTTCTGTTACTTTTGGATTACCTTTATATAAAATATGTTGAAAATGTTTAGCCTAATATCATGTTTTACGGTGATTAATCTGTTGTTTATTTTCTCAATGAATCAATCAGTTATTTGGTCCATAAAATGTAAGAAAATGGTGAAAAATGTTGATCAAACCTCAAGATGATGTCCTCAAATGTCTTGTTTTGTCCTTAAGTCACAAATATTCAGAGAGGACATCTGTGTCTCTCCTGTACGATTATATTCATGATTAAACCATCAACCATTTTCTCCATTATATGAACATTTTTTCTTTTAAAAATGACTGGAAAAGTGATTAAATGATTATCAGAATAGATGCAAATTAATTAGTCAACCAATAAGTAGTAGTTGTAGGTTCTTTATTGTCCCCAAGGGGATAATCGTTTTCACAGGTCAGTCAGTAAGGCAGTATACATCAGACAACAGCAATCGTGACATCCATGACCCCCCACATAAACAGATAAACAAACAGCTAAACAAACCCTGCAACAGATAAACAAACCCTCTCACCACAGAAACATGTAGACAAGAATAAACATGATATAGCATAACAGAGACAATATACAGGATCGGATCTACATATTTTTGTTAAGTGCTGTGATGGCTGAAGGGACGAAACTTCTTTTAAAATGTGCTTTTTTCCAGCCTAGTGTACTGTACCTGCGGCCAGATGGGAGGAGAGTGAAGTGTTGGTTCAGGGGGTGGTCCGGGCTGCTGACTATTGCAAGTTAATGGCAAGTTCATTTGTTTCTGACAGGCTGGGGGTGGGGAGGTTGATTATCTTGGCTGCTATGTGTGGGATTCTGAGGAGT
Organism: Lutjanus campechanus; assembly: GCA_027495735.1. Classification (NCBI taxonomy): domain Eukaryota; kingdom Metazoa; phylum Chordata; class Actinopteri; order Lutjaniformes; family Lutjanidae; genus Lutjanus; species Lutjanus campechanus. The sequence continues at coordinate 6,324 of JAJHUR010107248.1, forward strand.
TTGCTTTTGCTGGTGACCGTGAGCAGGGTGAAGAAGCAGGGGGAACAGTACATTAGGATGGGTTGGATGATGCTTTTGTAGACAGTAGGAGTAGGTGGGGGGCGACAGACAGTGATTTCAGTTTGTGTATAATGTAGAGCCTTTGATGTGCACGTTTGTGTGTGGTAATGATGTGTTCGTTGAAGTTGAGTTTGTTATCTACAGTGAGCCCCAGATATTTAAAACTGTCGACTTGTTCAACTGGTTGTGTGTATGTGTGTGTGACCATTTCCTTTGTTTTGTCAATAATAATAATTGATTAATTGTTGCAGCTCTAAGTGGTTTATGTTCGTTGTTCAGTTTATTAGTTTGTCCAGCTGTTTCCTTTGTTGTGCACAATTTATTGATTGATTGATTCATTTAAAGACAGAAAATGTTAAAAATTTCCACCCAATGAAGCATTTTTTCACTAGAGGTCATGATAATGACTTAGCAGCTGTGTGTGCACTGTGCATGGTAGGAAATCGTTCTTTGTTTTGAACTGTAATACTACTAATAATCCACATTTTTACTAAATGCATCTGTAATCTGATTATATCTTTTTTATCTGTAACTGTAATAGAATACAGTTTTTTATATCCAGATTACGTAATCCTGCCTGTGTGTAAATTATTACTCTTGTTGGTAAAGACTAAAGGCAGAGTGACCCTTGTTCGGAACAGTATACCTGATGCTTCCAGGAACTGCCTTCAGAAGCTCAGAGGAGCACCAGTGCACTTCTCTTTATAGGACGCAGGAAAATTAAGCCAGAGTTCAGTTGCCAAACCAACCATTTAGTCCTCCAGTTGTTTCTCTTGTAAAACTGAAACAGAGTGTTTCATAAAGATAAAGCATAAATCTTAGCTTTGAGTACTTTAGCCTTGCTACAAGCTGTGAGCGTGGGTGTAGTGTGTAATGGATCTCGTGTTTCCAACTATTTTGTTTATCTCAAATGAATAGATTGACATTTTGGGAAACACTCGCTTTCTTGTCAAGAGTCAGATAAAATGAATGAACATCACTTCGTGTGTTAAGTAAGTAGTTCAATCCAGGAGGCAGTTAGCCTTGGGTTTGCATAAATACTGGAAAGTAAAAGAAAAACAGCTATTCTTGCTCTCTTCAAAAGTAAAAAGGAAAAGATGTCTACCAGCCACTCTTAAGCCCCATGTCACGCCTCTTCACGGCTCATGCTGATGAACAGGGTACCCTATAGCATCTGTACGAGATGCTGCCACAAAGACTTTTTAACATGGTTAATATAGTGAAATGGTTGTTTGGTTAGGTTCTTGCCAGGCCAAGTTATCTTTTTGTATCCGCACCAAAAATAGGACTACTGGCAGCGACGGGCGTGGCTTTAGATGTGATGACAGCGAGAAGAAAAGACGTAGATAATGTGATAGCATCAGTTATATCAGAACTTAAGGGGGACTGAAGACTTTCCTCAATGGAAAAGATGTTTTCGCTCTTCTCTTGAGCGGCTTTAACAAGAGTTTGATCTGACTGGTTGTAGTTAGCCCGTGTTAGACAAGATAGACAGATGGGTCACCCAATCACCTGCCAAGTGTTTTTGGAAAGTCCCTGCCCTTTTCCAAACAGTTTCTCAGGACGACTTCCCAGATGGTTCTGTGTAACAAACCATCTGGGGTGTCAGGTTTTGACATGCCCACTCCCCACTGCCTGTCCCAATGTTCAAGGGTACCTTGTGCATCTTGTCACGCTGAGAAGAGTGACAAAAATGTCTGTATTTGACAACTTAGGAATAAAAACGGGCGGCTAAAGCTTACTAGTTATCTAAACTCATCAAAAGAAGTTTGGAAATTTGTGATTGGTCGATCATATCTCTGTTGTCACTGTTTATTATTAGCTGTGCATCTTATATCATTGGAAATCCTGTTCATTTCCCTTTACAATGATGCTCCTAATTTTAAGGATCATGCATTTGTGGGATGAAGAGCACAGCTGATGATGTGGGTGGGGTCCAAATTTCCCTGCCAATGTCAAACAGTGTATTCTGCTGTTGGTATTGACTGTATTGTTTTTAGTTGTTTGGAGGATTGGCTTTGTTCCTTGTTGCAGATAGAGAGTTCAATCAGCCTATCCTCCAAACAACTCAAAACAATAGAGTCAATACCAACAGGAGAATACACTGTTTGACATTGGCAGGGAACCTTGGCACATTGCACTTGGGACCCCACCCACATACTCAGCTGTGCTGCTCAGCCCATAACTGGCCAGACCGCGATCACCCCGGGAAGAGAGATGGGATAAGAGCTAAACTAACCCAGCTTGGACCAAAGGAAGCGAGCCAGAGAGAGATGCATCATCATCAGCCCACTCTGATCCTTCAGCAGCCCACATCCTCCTCCCACAGAACAACTGCAGATGCAGTGGTAACTAACAAGTTGGCTGGACGTAAAATTACTGCAGCCAGTAAGTTAGCTTTAGTTAGCTGGACTGCTAATGTTCGTAGCTTATGTTAGAGCAGATAAAGACAGTTTCTTCCATGTCTCACGTGTGCTTTTGTGATTTAGGTTTCTGAAAGACTACAAAAACGACATCACCACCGTCCAGACAAGACAGGCCCATGGCTCCCTAGTTATGGTTGCTAAGCTATGATTGGACAGCTGCTGCTCCCAGGAGGGGCTTAGTGAAATGTCAGTTGCAGACTGGCACTAGCTTGTTACTTGGCACACAAATATGAGAGCAATATCAATCTTTTGATCAACTCTTGGTAAGAAAGAGAAGAAGATTTTTTTTTCACAAAATGCAGTGCTATTCTTTACCCTGTGAGAATTTTCTTTAACTCAAACCCAAATATTGTCCTTCTTAATATCATTTTGATCACATTTTTGTAAGTCATTTGTGTGTATTTTTGTTGGCACTGGCAAACGATGTCAGAAAATGCTCATATGAGTTGATTTGGAGTGGAAGGACAACATATTCTCATTTAGTTTAGAGAAACAGTTGTAGTGCTGAGTCTTGAATACTTATGCCAAAAAATAAACTGATTTGTTTTTTGTGATTTGCCAAGACTCCAGAGAGAGGGTAACAGAAAGAGGAGTAAAAAGGCCCCTAGAACTGGATAGATTTGGGAGTACAATGATAAAAAATTATAACTCAGTTTTTTTGTACAGTTATGACGGGGTTAGTCAGTAATAAAATTACATTTGACACAACATGATTTGTTCTCTAGGTGCGTCCGTAATGTGCCACTGTGGTGCTTTTACTCTTTATTTTCATTACTTTAATGTCCATTAGGGATCAAGTTCATCAGTCTAATTAGTATACATTGTGTGTGTTCAGTTAGGGAGTAATATGGCTTTTAATTACACACTTTCTGCTGAAAGAAGAGCTGCAAATAAGCCCATCTGAAAAAACATCTAGCAAACACAGACACATGCAGCCTACTAAACACTGAAAAACACACTCAAAGGACACACTATACAACGTTCATTATGACTCATTTTGATGTTTAGACTTGTTCCTGAAGGATAGTCAAGTACTTAAATCTGAAGTGAGATCTGCTAATAGAAAACAAAGGCTGGGTGCGAGAAAGAAATACAGTTCATTTCCATGTTTGTTCTGGTTCTGGGCTGCAAAACAAGCATTTGTAAGCTGTGGTCCACAAATCCAACTAGTTTTCATGTGTTCTCCTAATCTGTGATCTATTTATTAAGTATTTTACAACAATGTTGTAAAAAAAGAGAAAAAAAAAAGAAAAAAGAGTTCCTGCACCTTTTCCAAAGTCAAATTCAAGCACTTTCAAGCATTTTCAGGGTGCATTTTCAAGCTTTTGGCCAACATTTTTCACTGTTTTCTGACATTTTATGGACTAAACAACTAATCAATTAATCAAGAATATAACTGACATATTAAGTCCAGACAGATTAGGTTAGGTTAAATAATATGCAGTGAGCAGTGCTGGGCAGTAATGCATTACTTAGTAACTTATTACTGTAATATTATACACCCCTTGCAATTTCCAAAACAGTCAGTATATTACAGTTACTAAACCAAGTTATTGGGTTACTTTTTGATCTAGGCAGGCTATCTTACAGTGGTGGAAAGAGTGCTGAAAATCTGTACTCAGGTACAATTACTGTTACACTACTAAAATAATACTCAATTACAAATAAAATTGCCAAAACTACTTAGAGTATTAGTTACTTTTAACCAATGATGTCAGTCACTCCAAACTAGGCAAAGAGCCTAGTTTGAGCCTATATGGACGACCTTACCATCACAACAACATCGGTCCGAGGGAGCAGGTGGATCCTACAAGGACTTGAGAGACTCATCACCTGGGCAAGGATGAGTTTTAAGCCCTCCAAGTCAAGGTCCATGGTGCTGAAGAAGGAGAAAGTGAATGACAGGTTCCATTTTTCCATCTCAGGAACTGTCATCCCAACCATCACGGAGCAACCTGGATCTACCAGCATCCTGTCCTGCCCCGAGTCCTGTGGCCCCTGCTGGTCTATGCAGTCCCAATGACAACAGTTGAGTCCCTAGAAACGAAGATCAGTGGCTTTCTTCGGAAGTGGCTGGGCCTCCCACGCAGTCTCACCAGCGCTGCACTGTATGGGACAAGTAACACCCCACAGCTGCCCTTCAGTGGCCTCACTGAAGAATTTGTGGTGGTACGCTCCAGAGAAGCCCTACAGTACAGGGACTCCAGGGACTGCAAGGTGTCATCAGCTGGCATTGAGGTGAGAACAGGAAGGAAATGGAAGGCTGGGAAAGCAGTGGAGGTGGCAGAGTCACGCTTGAGACAGAAGGCACTGGTGGGCACCATGGCGACAGGCAGAGCGGACTTGGGCTACTTCCCAAAGACTCTGGTCAGTCTGGCCCACGGCAAGGAGAGACACCATCTACTGCAGGAAGAGGTCCAAGCAGGCATGGAGGAAGAGCAAGTGAGCAGGGTGGTGGGACTCCGGCAGCAGGGAGTGTGGACAAGGTGGGAGAGTACACTGCAGCGCAGGATCACCTGGGCGAACATCTTGCACGCTGATTTCCATCGGGTCCATTTCCTGGTACAAGCTGTCTACGATGCCCTGCCAAGCCCAGTGAACCTCCATGTCTGGGGGAAGAGCGAGACACTTTCCTGCCTTCTTTGCTCTGGAAGAGGCTCTTTAGAGCATCTCCTCAGCAGCTGCCCAAAGGCTCTTGCTGATGGTCGCTATCTTTGGTGCCATGACCAGGTGCTTAAGGTAATTGCTGAGAGTGTAGCCTCAGCCATCAGCACCAGCAAACACCATCATGCTCCAAAGAAGGCAGTCCCCTTCATCAAAGCTGGAGAGAAACCCCGGGTGTGCCCACAACTAACAACAGGCCTCCTCCACACAGCCTCTGACTGGCAGTTGCAGGTTGACCTGGGAAAGCAACTGAGGTTCCCCCAGCAAGTTGCAACAACAAGTCTCCACCAAGACATGATCATTACCTCCAAGGCTTCAAAACATCTGATCATGCTTACTTACGGTGCCCTGGGAAGAGCGTATTGAGGAAGCCAATGACAGGAAACGTGCTAAGTACCAGGAACTTCTATGAGCCTATAGAAGTCGGCTGTAGAGGCTTTGCAGGATGCTCACTTTGCAAAGTCCTCAGTCGTTTGGGCATTACAGGGGTGGCTAAGAAGAGGGCCATTCAATCCGCAACCGAAGCCACAGAGAAGGCCACAAGGTGGCTTTGGATTACGAGGGCTGATCTGTGGACTGCTACTGGGACGCAAGGCAGGACTTGATCAACCCTGGCTGGGTCGCCTGGGTGAGGGTGTATGATGTTGTGAGACCCGAAACACCCAATGACCCCAGGATACATCATCGAGGATGCGTCCCAGTGCATCTATGAGATGTTTCTTGCATAGTACTGAACCAAGAGTTGAAAACGTTAACAATCAATTAATCATTAATAATTTAGAAGATACAACACACTTCTCTTCTCATTTGGAATTCTTTTTGTTTTTCTTTTTCATTTTCTTCTCATTTTACATCCAAGTTCAGCCACGCCTGCTAAAACAACATCAAATGAGGTGCAATTGCTGCCATATTCATGAATATTCATGAATATATTTTTAATTGGTTAAATTCTTAATAGCAATTAATTGATTATTGATTAATCATTAACATCCTTACTCCAAATGTGTGCTAACAAAGCATTTTATACTGTTTATGTCGTCATTTTCATTGGCCTGTTTGCAAGTAGATCACATTATTAACTACTAGAATGCAGATGAAAGGTTTAGATATTAATTCAAATAGTACTCAGTACTCAGCTATGATTTTAATGCATACTTAAGTACAAGTAAAAGTACTGACTTGTAAATCTCCTCATAAAAGTATAAGTACCCAAAAAACTACTTAATTACAGTAATTTGAGCATTTGTAATCAGATACTTCCATCCCTGCTATCTCATGATGATGTCTATGTGTGGCAGGTCATGTCAGCTGCAGCCACAAACTAAAAGAAGAATGGACAAAGAGTGAGAGAGTCATTTCCAAAGGTGGAGGTATTATTATATTATTTTGAGTTTGTCCTGCTCCTCCAGAGAGAATATGAAGCGATGGAATCTAATCTGAAGGCCACTCAGAGAGGTTAACTTTGTTTCAGCTACAGCCGACATCTGGACAGAAGCTTTTTGTTAATAATTCACTGGACCAACAGTTCAACTTTGTAGCACAACAAGGTTGCCAAAAAGGTACAAAAGTAATATAATAATAACAAGTAATGTCACTAATTCCTTTTAATACCAAATAATAAGTAAATAATATCATTATAGAACTTTTGAAAGGAGTAAAGAGCTTTAGTTTAGTTTCAAAAGGGAAATAGCACTATGTTGGTCTCATGCTGATTGTCCGACCAGTTAAAAAAACTCCACAAATGATGAATGATGATGAAGTGATGATTTGATCAAATTTACTGAGAACCTTGTGAAACTAAAAGCACAACACAGACATAGTATCAGAATCACTACAGCACAAAGGAAAGGCAGAGATCAGATAATGGTAACTCACACAGCGGTTGCTAAACTTTTTCTGGCGTGCCCCCCTTCAGAGGCCAAAAAAGTTCAGCCCCCCTACCCCAAAATTATTATCAGTTTTTAACGATAATTGGGGAAGCAACTGATAAAAAAGGATTCATGTTGAAATTTAGTGAAATAAAGGTTAACACAAAGCCACCAGAATTCTTGTATTGTTTTTCCCCTTGTATTTCCCCAACATAGAACATTTTAATGCAACTTTGTTTCTCTCTATATTTCACCCCTGGTCACCTGTGCCCCCCTGCAGCAGCTCTATGCCCCTCAGTTTGGGAACTGCTGAACTAACCTATAGGCAGATAACAGAGAGACACAGTGCTGACCACAGTGATTTAACTGCTCTAAAAATATACTGCCACATTCTTACAGAAACAAAGTAATCTGCTGATTAATTCAATATAACATTGTCAGTTGACTTGAAAGTTGTCATTTACACCATGTTTTTAGCCTGAATCTGTAGATCCTTAGCTTGACACCATGCTCATGTGCGTGTGCACATCTTCTGAACTTGCTGTGTGTGGTGCGACGGTGTGCACATACAAGTTAACAACATGTTGGGGCTTTAGGAGATTTGGATTACACCAGACAAGCGGCATGGAGGTATTTTATGCTCTTTTTTCAGCTGTTTTTTATGTTTGAAAACTGGTCACCATTCACTTCCATTGTTTGGGAGATCCTGCAACATTGTTTTCCTGTGAAACTCCAGCAGTGTTTTGTGAACTAAAAAACTAAACCCGACCTTCAATCAGTATGAAGGAGAGGAGATAATGACTGAATTTTCATTTTCTGTAACAATGTGTCATTTAAAGGTTGTGATGTTTTATGCTATTTAAAAATAAGCTCATTTTTAGATTGCTGATAAAAAAAAAAACTATTTAGCCAATTTACAAAAAAAGATTGGTTCCATTCCTCCAGGCTGTAGTGCAGGAGTGTGTGATAATCAGCCTCTCTGCTCTGTTTGAGAGCACCTGAAGGTAGTACGGCATCATTTACATCTTTTTTCTCTTTCATGACTTCTGGAGTACCTTGGATCTCTCACTTTTCTTAATAATAGGATCAGGTAAGAAAAGGGTCAGCACTCTTCTTTTTTTTCCTTTTACAGATGCGTGACTTTCCGGTCAAATATAAATTGGGCCAACTGGCATCAGATGGCCTTTTGACGTTAAAATTGTGCAGAAAGTGAGAAGGCAATTACGCTGTAATCCAGCGAGGCAGTGATGGCAGCAAATGGCAGCCTAATCAAGTCATTAAGATGATTCCTTACAACATAAACACTGGTTACACACAGACAGGCAGGCGGGAGGACGACACAGTTTGGATGCAGCCGTGCCACAGTGTGGATGAGCCTTTTGTGTGTGTGTGTCAGGCAGTGGCTGATGGTGTGATTAATACAGGCCATCAGTAACAGCAGCGGTCTCGCTTCACTGAGCGGCAGAGAGACTCGCCTGCCGATTCCCCGTCCACACAACACACACAGACGAAAATGCACACGTACACAAACACACACACACAGACACACCTATCCCATTCATCATCTGAGTTGCAGGAGAGCGCGGAGCTGTAAGTACTCTGCCTTTCTTTCTTCTTTTCTCTCAAGCTGCACACTCCCACTCTTCCTCTCCACTATGCTACACTGCCTCAGAAGCCATCAACTCCACTCCACCTCCATTTTTCTTTCTGTCTCTCCCTGCTCTCTTCCTAAATCACTTAACTGTACTAAATCAAAAATGTCCCTCACATCTTTACCTCCTGCTTCATCCACACTTCACTCTCAGGCCCTCAGCCAGGTGTGGAGCTGGAATGTGGAGGATGAGTGAGAGCTGAGATCAGGAATCTGTGTGAATCTGAGTGAGCATCCTGCTTCTACAAGACAAAGTAGGGACCGTATAGACAAACTAGGGAATGCATAGACAAAGCAGGGAATGTAGAGACAAACTAGGGACTGTAAGGACATAGTAAGGACTGCAGAGACAAAGTAGGAAATGTTTAAGCAAAGTAGTGACTGTACAGACAAAGTAAGGACTGTGTAGAAAAAGTAGTACTGTAAAGACCAAGTCGGGACTATAGAGACAAACTAGGGAATGTATAGACAAGGTAGGGATTGTATATACAAACTAGGGATTGTATAGAAAGAGTAAGGACTGTACAGACAAAGTAGGGACGGTACATACAATCTAAGGAATGTGTAGACAAAGTAGGGAACGTGTAGACAAATTAGGGACTGTATAGACAAAGTGGAGAATGTATAGGCAAAATAGGGAATGTGTAGACAAACTAGGTACTGCATAGACAAAGTAGGGACGGTATACACAAACTAAGGAATGTATAGACAAAGTAGGGACTGTATAGACCAATTAGGGACTGTATAGAGAAAGAAGGGACTGTATAGACAAAGTGGGGAATGTAAAGACCAAGTAGGGACTGTATAGACAAATGAAGGACTTTACAGACAAAGTAGGGACTGAATAGACCAAGGAGGGACTATATATACAAACTAGGGATTGTATTGAAAGAGTGAGGACTGTACAGACAACATAGGAACTGTATAGACAAACTAGGGACTGTATAGACAAACTAGGGAATGTATATACAAAGTAGGGACTGTATAGATCAAGTAGGAACTGTATAGACAAAGCAAAGACTGTATAGACAAAGTAGGGACTGTTAAGAGAAAGTACAGACTGTTTAGGCAAAGTAGGTACTGTATAGATGTATAGACCAAGTAGGGAATGTACAGTATAGACACACTAGGGACTGTACAGACAAAGTAAGGACTGTTAAGAGAAAGTAGGGATTGTATAGACCAAGTAGGGACTTTACAGAAAAAGTAGGGACTATATACACAAACTAGGGATTGTATAGAGAAAGTAAGGAATGTATAGACAAAGTAGGGGGCGTTTAGGCGAAGTAGGGACAGTATCTTGCTTCATCACCCTTCACTCTCAGGCCTTCAGCCAGCTGTGCTTGTGTTGGCTTGTGGGGGATATGAGTGAGAGTTTAGTTCAAGAATGTGTTTTAGTTGTAATCTTTTTGGTCACTAATTCTTGAATAAAGTTCTCTCATGAATTGTTTCATGTGGATCTTAAATCAGGAAATTGTGTTACAACCCACCCATAATACAACAGATAATATTTTCACTTACTACAAAGTAAATAGGATTTATATGAAATTATAAAATCATTTGGATCATAAGTAGGACTATCAAATAAACCCCTTTGTGTCACCAGAATTTAATTATGTCACTGATAAATATTTTAATCAAGATTTTGCTTGAAGTCAACTTTACACGTGAGAATTCACCTGCATCCAGACAATTACTGTTGCTTACATTCAGTGTGATGACAGTTTTGCATTGCAAAATGAAATTATATTTAGTGGTGAATATTGTGTACTTGTCTACTTGTGCTAATAATAACAAACTGCTGGTTTAGTCACCTCTGTCTCCCCTTTAGCTGCCAAGCTACCGTTTTGATTTCACAGTAAGAGGACAAGCTGCTGCTCAGCTCTGTCCAAACATCCAAAATAGGAAAGTGACTATTACAATCTGCCAGCGTTGGCCGTCGATCAGGACGTTCAGTTCTCTATCCACAGTGTACCGGGTTGGATTGTGACATGCACAATCAGCTAACACTAGATTGTCTATTGACTGACAGACTCATCACTCAGTTAGTCCTTTGAAAGACATCATTTCCAAACTTTTCAAAAAACAGAAACAATATCTCTCTGACAAACATCTCCGGTCAAACAAACAGACACCACCCAAGGCAACAGCCAAGAGGTCATTTTACAGTTTGGCAAACTTAAGATGCTTTGATGTACTGAATATAAATCACTGTGACTTAATCAATCAAACTACAACACGACACATTCTGATTGAGTCAGGCTCTCTTCAGAAATAATGGATGCACATACACAAATTGCAATTATTGAGTCAAATTCCCTCTGCTGCCAGGACTGAAAAGTTGGGACTCAAAATTGTCACTACTTTTAAATAGCACACTGCTTTCAAGGACATTTAGTGCTTCATGTTTGCACATTTTGAGTTTTTCGAGTGTCATTTAACAGTGTTAATTCCAGTGCATATTTTTAGTTTTAGGCGGAGCCATATTCAGGTGACCCTCATCATCATAGTCAGGGGGGCTTCTTCTTGACCTTCATCGTGGTTAACACTACAGCAGCCCAAGCAGTCATTTTGCGTGTTTTCAAATTGATTTGTGCAACAACTTTGTTACATTAAAAAATACAACGACAAAGAGAATGTGATCATTTTTACATATTTCAGCTACAGGTGGTCATACTGACCACACACAGTTATTTTTTGTACAGCTGGAGATGCATCTTGGTTGCTTAGCAACTATCACTGTCTCTGTCAGTAAAACTTTCTGATTTCAATTTCCAATTTACCAACATTAAAATACAAGTGATTAATTATTTAGACTCAATTAAAAATAAAGTAGGGGAGACCAGGGACAGTTGTAATACTTTTTGTCTCAGCACCTGTAACTCAGTGAATTTTTGTGTTAAAGCTCTCAGATTTTAAAACAAAGTACCATTACTTCTTACAAACAGCAATGCTTCCAACTTTTTTGGTTTTAATTTTGTATTAATTTCCAGCCTTTCCCCACAGGTTAGGATTATTTTTTGTGATGGTTCTGGGTGGAAATTTGTTATTATTAATGTTAAAATAACATGTTTATAATCTTATAAAATACATTTAACTGTTTCTCACTCTGAGTAATACTAGATGAATCTAAAATTTGAATCAGATCACTGATGGTTATTATCCTGCAGAAAAATACTGCTGTGAGTATATACAATCATTACAGTTTACTACAGTATATGCAATGGCATGCACATTGATAAATATATAAATAAATGTTCCAGAATTTACATTTTGGTGTTATTTCAACTTTAAAAAGATAAATGAACTGAATAAATGAGTGCTTATGCCCATTCTGGAATTCTGCCACCAGAACCACTTGGTAAAGTTTAGTAAAACATTATAGTTTTTATGTTAGTTACATACGCAAGTTAACTTATGTTATGAATGTTACATATGTGATATAAGTAACTGTAAGTACAACATGCAGATTAAACTAAGTTAACATTGACATTAACACCCTGGCCTCCTGGGTGAGTCCTGTGTTTGTTTTAAGCCATCATTGTGTTGACTTTGTCACCTTTTATAACTTGAATTTTTTGTGACTTAGTAACCATCTGATCCGCCTGTTTTTCAGCATGTACAAGAAGTCTTGCATCACATGTGTGATGAATATACAGTTTGACTGAACCAAACTGTGGTTTTCTAAATGCAGTGAATCCACTGAGCAGCAGACTCTGAAGTTTGCAGGGCAGAGACACTGCACCAACAACTTTATCTCCCAGGGTGATGAAGGTGATGCTCTGAATAAATCAAGTTTTTCGGACAGTGCTCTGAATTCATCAACCGTCCAGTTTGGCACCAGAGTGCACTACTCACACAGATTCCAAACATATTCTCAATATTTCAAACATAGTGAAAGTTTGCCTGGTCAGACTGGTGGGGCTGTTAGATGGTTAGAAACTAAAGAAATGGCAGAACTACTGTCTGACAACTAATTAGTCTTCCTCTTGTTCTTTGCTTCTGAAGTGTTTCATTTGACACTTTGTTAAACTGTTGTGTGTGTGTTGGCATTTCCCACTAATATCTTACTGCTGACATTTTACCACACTCTCCATGGCTCTCATTTATCAAACAGGGGTAAGAGCTACCATCTTATAACGATCAAAGTATCACTCCACCACCACCACTCTATGTTTGGCAGTTCCATCTTTTTGGATAAGACAAACATGGTTTGAAGTGCTTCAGCAAACGTCGGTTTACTTCATTTGTGAAACTGATGACTGTGATCAATGTATTCATGAGAACTGGGACAAAACCGTATTTTGAGGGGGCTTTGATTTTCACTCTTCAGTTCTGCTGGAAAATATATTTTAAAAGGACAAATTCTTGGCTATTAAACTGGCCAGCCTCCTGGTTCTGATTCAATGAAGGCAACAAAAGTATTTGCTTAGGTTCAGGGGAAATATTATGGTTTGAGTTAAAATAAGTATGTTATGTGAAGTAATGAAGTACAAATACTTAACTACTGTACTTCAGCCTAGTTTTGAGGTATCTGTACTTTACATCAGAATTTATCTTTCTGACAACTTTTTACTTTTACTCCCAACATTTTGACAAAACATCCTCTCCTAATATTTTCAAACAGGCTTGTTACTTTAGTCTTTTTTTTACATAAAGACAAAAACACACAAGACAAAAAAGATGTAACATGAAGGGGAAGACATAACAAGACATAAAAAAATGCAACAAGACATAAGAGACATGACAAGACAAAAAAGATGTAACAAGACACAAAAGACATAACAAGACAAAACGACCTAACAGGACATAAAAGATGTAACATGTAGGGAAAGACATAACAAGGCAAAAAAGACGCAGCAGGAAGGGAGAGACAAAACATGACATGAAAAATGTAATGACAAAAAAGGCGTGGGAAGAAGGAACAGCTCCAACAAGACAAAAGAAAGACATAACAAGACAAAAAGACGTAACAAGTAGGGAAAGATGTAACAAAGCATAAAAGACATAAGACAAAAAAGACATAGCAAGAAGGGACAGATGTAACTAGACAAAAAAGATCTAACAAGAGGGGAAAGATGAAACAAGACATAACAAGACTAAAAAGAAGTAGCAAGAAGGGAAAGACACAACAAGACAAAAAAGACGTAACAAGACGACGCAAAAGAGGTAACAAAATGTAAAACATGAAACAACATGACAAATGACAAGACATAAACATAACAACATGAAAACAACACAGAGGGCAATTCAAGCACGGAGAAACGTACTTTGAGCACATTTTCACTTTTACTGCAGTAAAGAAGTTGAATCTGTTCTTCTACCAGAGTCTCTTTTACAAAAGTATCAGTACTTTTACTTTATACAGTATGTGTGGACTTTTGCCACCTCTGTTGATAGCTGGTTGAAGTTGTGGCACATTATTGACTGAGGTCTAGTCCTGCTATTAAAGGAATGTTTGAGCTGAAGTTGATTAATCAGTCAGTAAACAGGAAATGAATGAGCAGCTATTTTCAATTCATTTTTTCAGTCATTCAAGCAAGAATGTCTGACTTTCTCTGGTTCCATCAGCTTATAAAATGTTTCTTATATTGTGGTCATACCATACATGACAATGAACTGAATATCTGCATTTTCTCTTTTCACAGCACTCAAGACTTACAGAATGTCATTCAGACAGGTGAGTACTATGACAAACTCACTGTAATGTTTCTAAATCTCTTTCCAGAGGAGCACGTCAGTGTAGTCTCTCTCTGTGTGTGTATGTGTGTGCTCTTTTTTTGCTTTAATGTGTGTGTGTGTTGCAGCCGCTGTGCAGGTTTTATTGTTTCTACATGTCATGCTGTCTGCCTTGGTGATGTTTTATTCTGCTGTTAATTCTATCACAAGTGACAGATTATTTAATTTGTGCAGTTTAATAATGCTTGTTGCACCCACTGCAGTGTCCATTAGCTCTTTTTGTTTGTCACTTGTTCATTGTCTCTTTTCTGGTTTATAGTGAGGCTCCACAGAGGAAGACAGTTGTATATATATTACTAAAAATCAGTAGTATGCACAGGCTGCAGTGCTGTCTACAGAAGGAATATATTGTCATGATGTGTGATGACATGTTGATACACTATTTTGTAGCCAAAATGTGTTTAAAAGTTTTTTCAGTTAACATCTTTTTTTTAACACTACCTCCACTTAACCTGACACATGGTTTGTTACACAGAACCATCTGGGAAATCGTCTTTAGAAACTGTTTGGAAAAGGGCAAGCACCAAAAAACAAAAAAACAAAAAACAAAAACAAAAAAACACTTAGCAGGTGATTGGATGAACTATCTGTCTATCACATCTAATATGGGGTAAACACAACCAATCAGATCAGCTGGAGGATAGCTAAAAGCCTTCAGTGTTCTTTGCTATTCTTTCAATGAAGAAACACTCTCCAGTTCTAATATAACTGATGCTATCACAGTATCTATGCTAACCTCTGCAGGAGGAAACATTGTTTGTTTGAGATGAGTTGCTTCCATGGATGTTTCTCGCTGTCGTCACACCTAAAACCACGCCCAAGGCTGCCAGTAGTCCCTCCTTGGACGCCGATTGTCACTTTTGCTGCAGACACAAACGGATAACTTGAAGCCTGGCAAGATGGATTCTCACGTGATCTCGCAAATCCAGCTGCCTCACAAGGTAAACCTTCACTCCCCCCCCCTTTAAAAACATGCAGTAACATTTACTGATCTACTTTTTACTTTTTACTATGCTACTCTAGAGGGAAACTATCTTTAACTATTTATTATGTTGTAAAACAGTTGCAGTTTGGTTAGGTTTAGGATCTAAAACTACTTGGTTAGTGTTCGTGGCTGGGGTGTAACTGGGGTAATGCAAAGTGACATGATGGATGTGATGTGACACGTCTGAAATTGTAAGTCACTTTGTGCTTTACGCAGGACTCAAACTCTGGGTCTCTTAGCTGAAAGTCTTGTCCTTGTTTGAGCCATCCATCCACCGTACATCCTTAAAAAAAGCGGACCTTCTTGCTCCTTATACTTCTCTTGTCTCCTCGTGTTTGCATGTCTTCCAGCTGCCCCGGTTTCCCCCACCATCAAAAACATTTGTGCTAGATCAATTTCCCAGTCAGTACCCCTGGTCCTGGCTTACAGCTGGAGCTGGTCCCTGAGTGCTGAATCTGACTGTATAATTGTACTCTGTATGACCACAATAAAGTTGTACTTTACCTTTTTACCAGGAACTTCTCCAATTATTGTTAATGACCAATAAAAAATTGTGGGGTGGGTGGTGCATGACAGAACCACTGTCTTAATGTCTTTTATGTCTTATGTAAAACACTTTGAATAGCTTTGTTGTTGTGCAGATAAACTTGCCTTGTTGAATAAAGGCCTTAACTAATTTAAAAGTAAACTGTATTGTATTGAACACAAACTTAACTAGGCCTTACAAAAGGTATTTGCTCTTTGCAGCTCAGAGGACCTGATCTCCGCTCAGCGAGCTCATACTCACATCCAGCCTGGAGGAGGCTCCCTCACTGCCACAGGCAAGACTGGCTAGATACAACAGGCCCCTTACACACATAATGGAACTACGGTACCAGAGGTGGCTGAAGCACACACATTCTTTACTCAAGTACAGATTCTTCAGGGAAAAAAAGCAGCTGGTCAAATCAGGAGTACAGATTCAACTTGTTTACTGCAGTAAAAGTGAAAAAGTTCAGGCTCTGAAATGTCCTCAAAGTATAACAGCAAAAAGTTGTCCTCTGGAGGACATTTGTAGTGAGTGTTTCTGTGCAAAGCTAACTGAACCACATCTTTTCCGTACAGTCCAGTCAGCCTCCCTGTCTTTTGTATTCATGTCTTTAACATGCCTTACATTGTTTTTGTCTTCTTCTTCTGGTTTAATCTTGTGATGTTGTTTTTCGTCTTGTTATGTAGTGGTTGTCATGCTGCATCTTTTTCATCTTATGTTTTTTCATCTTGTTATGTTAACGTCTTGTTCATCTTGTTTTAATCTTGTTACATTGTTTCTCATCTTGTTACATCTTTTTCATCTGGTTTTGTCTTGTTACAACCTTTTACATCTTGTTAATACTTTTTTGTCACACGCAATTTATTTCTCATCTTGTCATGTCATTTTTGTCTTGTTCCATCTTTTTCATCTTGTTACGTTGTTTTCCGTCATTTCGTTATGGTGTCGTCTTGTCACATCTTTCACGTCATTTACATCTCTTACCTTGTTTTTGTCTTGTGTCTTTTGTGTAGTTTTTCATCTTGTTTTGTTATTTTTTTGTCTTGGTATGCCATTGTTGTCATCATCTTGTTACATCTTTCTCATTTTGTTAGATCCTTTTACATCTTGTTACTTTGTAACATCTTCACATTCTTTTCATCTTGTTACATTGTTTTAGTCTTGTTACGTCATAATTTTCGTTTTATGTCTTTTATGTTTTCATCTGGTTATGTTGCTTTCATCTTGTACTGTCTTTAAAGCTATTTTTCCTTTTAATGTTGTTTTTGTCTTGTTATGTTTTTTTGGTCAATTTCATCTTCTTTTTTTTTTTTTACATAGTTTTTCATGTCTTGTGTCTGTCCTGTGAGATATGTACTGACAGAACCATCAAGGAACATCTTTCCTAGGTGATACTGGCCCATCCATTTAGATTACAATCAGTCTTATAGTTGAGAAGGTGACACGTGATGATGCAAAATAAAAATAATCAACCTGTTTTGAGAGCGTAAAGAGTAGAAAGTACAGATATTTGTCTTCAAATGTCAGAAAAATAAAGAATCAAGGACAGAACAGATACCTGAGAGATATACTTAAACACAGTCACTCAGTATTTGTAATTAATTAGCTCCCACCTCTGATAACTACACAATAATGTTGATGTTAATCATTCTGAATATTTTATATAATTTTCCCAAGGACAAGGATGTCAGATCTACAGTCGTGTGTACCAAGTTCAGCATTTCTCTGTAAAAGTAGCTGAATTTCTTTCTTTGCACTCTTTTGGTTCATGTTTTTTGATTCACAGATG
The DNA here is from genome assembly GCA_027495735.1 of Lutjanus campechanus. NCBI lineage: Eukaryota > Metazoa > Chordata > Actinopteri > Lutjaniformes > Lutjanidae > Lutjanus > Lutjanus campechanus. Next base: position 24,035 of record JAJHUR010107248.1, read on the forward strand.
CTTGAAGAGCTGCACTGTTGAAACTGAATATTTTGACCTTCCATTTTATATCTACTGCAAAACAAACTGTGGGGAAAAAAAAGAAACAGTTGGGTCTCTGGCCACCAACAGACCTACCATAGCATCTGTCAGATTAGGATTCAGCAGGAAACAAATAACAGCTATTAGAGAGGAGCCCGGTGACCACCCTGCCTTACACCGAAAACATCTCTTTTCTACCTGTTTTCTTTGTATTTCTTGTATAATTTATCTTGGAGGGCCATTATTTATCTCGCAGGAGCAGCAGGTGAGAACAGATGTAAGAAACCAAACTCTGTTATTTTGCTGAAAGTCTGAAGTCTAAATTTCATGTAAAACAAACCAGCCCAGCCGGAGTTTGCCAGGAATTGCCATTTTGTTTCACTGGATTATTCAGTCTGACAATGTGCTCATGTTAGCTGAGTTCTCTTGGAAAAATGGGGTTATTTTGCCCTTTCCAGTTAGCAGCAGGTGATGTATTCATCCCATTAATTTCATTTTCCCACAACACAGAAGTGGTAGCAGTTGCTAGTAGAAGTTAATGTCAGAGAAATATCTTCATTTAAGTGCTGTTATTTCTGGAGGTCTGTTAACAACAACCTGTGCAGGTGTGTCTGTCTCACACACGCCGTTTTTGTTCCAATTTTTCTGTCAGAATTTTTCTGGCTCCAGCAAAAAAAAAGAAAGACACCCCATTTTAAAACACGTCCTATAAAGCTCTGATTGTCTTGATGGCTATTCTAACAGATGCGACTGAGTGTAAAACCAGACTCATTTAACACCTGAAGAGCCAGAATTCCAAACTCTGTTATCTCTCATGATAACACCAGACTAAAAGATTAATGCATTTATTCTGTTAGTTTATCTTTTTTAAAAATGAACACCAAAATCTAAATTTTATGTGTAATAAACCGTAATGATTGCATATGTTCACAGCAGTAGTTTTCTGTAGGATAATAAACCATCAGTGATGATTGATTCAAATCATGATTCAAATTTTTTGACATTATAACTAATAACTAATTTCTGCCTAGACCCATCACAAAATATAATGACAGCCTATGGGAAAAGGCTGGAAACGAAAAATGAAACCAACAAAAGTTGGAAACCTTACTATCACAAAAAGTGTTACAACCGTCCCTGGTCTCCCCTATATAATAACTACAGCCACAAGTGGTCCCTGTGTAACAATAATCAGAAATATGAGACATAATAAGCTGCATGTGCAAACAACCTATGTGGTGGATTTTCTGTAGAGGGCAGACATGCCAAAGCACTTCTGGATAATCCATTTCCAGAAAATCAAAGAATGAAGCAAGATTGTTGACATTCTTGGTCAATAATAAAAAATTCACTGTAGGTTCTCCTCGACCTGACGCACCAGATGGTTTGTTACACTTGTCATACCTCGGCAGCAATTCCAAGCCTCTCTTGAGAAGAATCTTTCTGAGTGAAAAGAATCGTCTTGGGTGGGGTGGGGGGCGGAGGGGCAGGGGGTCTTCATTACTTGTCCAAATCCTTGTGCCACTGGCAAGCAGAATGACGCAGGAGTGCATGTCTCCCCTCAAAGCTGACAGAGAAAGAATGGCAACAACGAGTGCATTCTACTGTTGAAGTGACCACTTTGTAAAGCCAGGCTCTCTTCATCTTCACCCCACTTTTCATTCATGCACAAAAATACTTTACCAAACAAGACTGGGGGTTAGAAACCCTCAGTGGATTTAAGGTGAAAATATTTTCTCACAAATAATCTCTATGTAAGAATCAGTTTCTTTAGTGCCTGTTTTAATTTAATGATGTGTAAATCTCCACTCAGTAAACATCTCACTTACAAGCAGGTTACGTTTAGGGATGGGAAACGAGAACTGGAACCACTGAGAACTTTTTCCAAATTGCCCAATCCCTCGGAATCGTGTGCCTCTGAGCTTATCACATAATTTCATTTTAATTTAAACTTCTTTACACAAGTAAAAGTGAAAAAGTGCAGGCTCTGAAATGTATTGAGAGTTTAAAAGTAAAAAGTTGTCCTCTGAGGGACATTTCTGCTGACTGTTTCTGCACAAATCTAACTGAACCTCAACTTCTCTCCACAGTCAAGCCTCCCTGTCTGTCTGTTTCATCTTGTTATGTCTTTTTTTTTTTTTTTTTTTTTTTTTTTTTTTTTTTTTTTTTTTTTTTTTTTTGTCTTGTTAGTCTTGATGCATCTTTTAAATGGTTTTTCACCCTGTTACATCATATATAAGTATGAGGACATAATCTACTTGAAACCTTTACAACAATGACCACGACAGCCACTAAAACTTTCTATAGCCAGCTTTCATATGAGCCTAAATGATGATGAAAAAGAAACGATTTTTTTCTACCAAGATTTGCATGTTCATGATTCAGTACAAATGTGCATTTACAAAATAACAGACTGACAGAAACTTCACCATAACCAGCCCTCACTGTGATTTCATCTTGTTATACCCTTTTATTTATTTATTTTTTTTGTCTTGTTAGGTCTCTTCTGTCTTGTTACATGTATCAGTTGGGCTGTTTTGTTGCATTGTGCAGGTTAAAATAGGTTTGGGCAGGTGGACAGAATTTGGGCTGATTTATCATGAGTCGGGCTGTTTTTTTTAAAATAGATTTAGCATTATAGTATATTAAAAATATATTCATAAATTGTATTCCTTAGTTTGATATGATAGAAATCTTATTTATTCTGCTGAGAGGAGATCTGCAGCTATCAAATCTTAATATTCATTATAACAGAAACCTCTTGCAACTATAAAATATCTTTAGTTGTGAAATTAATTTGTTTTGTTTATTATCAAAAATATTTGGATGTTGTTTTAATCAATTTGGGTGCATTCTGAGCATTTCTTGAGCTAGAAAAAACCAAACCAATCTGGCAACACTGATTTCAAAACAGCTCCAGACCTTAATGTGTAAAATTGGGGGGATGTAGTTTTAACCTTTATAAAATGATTTAGATGTTTAACCTTTATCAGACTGTGTCGGTGCTACAGTACAATGTGGAACCATTGTACTGATGAATAACTGACAACAACAACAAAAAAAAAGTCTGACTATGCTGCCACTGAACGTAATCCAAGGTTTTGCAAAATTATCTAATATCAGTCTCTTGCATGCTGAACAGTTAGAGGGGCAAGAGTTTCACCAGTCTCTCTCTCTCTCTCTCTCTCTCTCTCTCTCTCTCTCTCACACACGATTTCTCTCTCTTTACCTTGCGTATTTTATTCCAGACATGTTCAGAGCCACTCCTCCGTCCTCCTAGTTCATCCACGATGTCTGTCAGTAGAGCCTGCAGCTGTGGAGGGTTACACACACACACACACACACACACACACACACACACACACACACACACACACGCACACAAAAACACACAGTCAGACACACAGTCAGACACACTTTTACAGCTAATTAAAAATCCATTTACTGGGTGTTAATTTTCATAGCCTGGTGAGCTCTGTACAGTGTGTGCCAGGCTGTCACCAAGCAGAACACTCTGCCATTCAGACAGGATTTAACAGAGCTGACTCACTGCGAGGCAGACAGACAGACACACAGACACACACTGCTGCTCACACTTTATTTCTGCACGTACTGATAAAAGAAGTTTCTGTTGGGGAGGTCAAAGGTCACGCTCAGGTGTGGGCCTGTTGCCCTACAGCTGCTTGGGTCAAAGATGCTTCAGCAGGATGGAAATGTGATGGGTTGTAACCTCAGCAGTTAAAGGAGTAGTCAGTAGAAAGTTTGGCTTAGCTTAGCAAACTGGAAGCAAACAGAGGAACAGCTTCCATAACAGAAAAATATGCCCTCCAACCAGGGTGACTGATGACAGGAGCAAATATGTGTTTTTTAGGAACATGGGGGACATTAAGTGCTTATCTTACAGGCTAATTCCATTATTTTTAGACCAAGACTGAACACTAGAACAGCCAAGGTAGTCATTTTGATCATGTTTACATTTATAAGTGCAATAGCTTTGTTGAATAAAAAAAAATACAACACTGCTGGCACCTGACTTTTCCTAAAAGTGTCTGAATTTTCATTTAAAAGTTGTTTGTTTTTTTGTTTTTTTTTTAACATGAAATGCAGAGAAAGTGAGTGATTTCAGCCACAGGCGGTCATACTGACCACACGGAAATCGTCACTGTTATGTTGTCACTTTTTGCGCAGTTGGAGATGCCTGGTTGCTTAGCAACTATCATTGTCTCTGCCAATAAAAATTCACAAGTGGTCTCAATTTCCAATTTCCCAACATTAAAATACAAATAATTAATGAGTTAGGCTCAATTAACAATAAAGTAGGGGAGACCAGGGACAGTTGTAACACTTTTTGTCTCAGCAGCTATAACTCACTTTATATTTGTGTTAAAGCTCTCAAATGTTGAAACAAAGTAGTCTTAATTATTACAACCAGCAATGTTTCCAACTTTTTTTTGTTTTATTTTCATATTAGTTTCCAACCTTTTCCCACAGGCCCAGATTATTTCTGTGATGGTTCTAGGAGGAAATTTGTTATTATTAATGTTAAAATAACATGTTTATAATCTTATAAAATATATTTAACTGTTTTAAATTGAATCAAGATCACTGATGGTTATTATCCTACAGAACAATACTGCTGTGAATATATACAGTCATTATGGTTTACTACACGTGATGGCTGCATATTGATAAATATATAAATACATTTTACAAAATTTACATTTTGGTGTTATTTCATTTTTAAAAGGTAAACTAAGAGAATAGATGAATTAATCTCTTAGTCTGGTATTTATCATGAGAGATAATAGAGTTTGGAAGTTAAAGATCAAAATGACCATTAGGGCTGGTTGATATTAACAAAGAAATCAAATATTGCAATATTTTCAACTAAATACCTCAATATCATTTTTTATATAGCATTTTTAATACTGCAACACTATTGTAAGGATGACAATTTGTGCTTTCGCAAAATATTAACATAATGAGATTTTTGATAAATAATCACCAGTAATGTGAATATAATGACTGTGTGGGTAAAGGCAAATAATAAACAGCTATAACAGTCTGGTACATTTAAAATATTGTATGTGTGTACTGTAATGCAGCCTTTAAAGCCAGGAAAAGACAACACTTATGCCATATCATGATATATCAATAACTGAAATCTATGACGATATCTAGTGTCATATCACATTATTGGTATGATATCACTATACTGACAAGCCCTAATGGCCATTCTAGCAGTTATGGAATTCTGCCACTTGGCCAGTTGTTCAAAAAATGTAATCTGGATCAAAATGATCCGGATTTGGAAATCCCATTTTTTGCTATCCAGGATCAGGTAATCCG
>JAJHUR010107251.1:1588-12969 GCA_027495735.1 Lutjanus campechanus
TTGAAAACGGGTCACCGTTCATTTACATTGTTTAGGAGATTCTGCAACACTGTTTTCCTGTGAAAATCCAGCAGCTTGAGAGTGAGTAGATAATGACTGAATTTTTCATTTTTGAGCGAACTATCCCTTTAGGCAGTGGACATGATTGGCTGAAAGGTGAGACAACATCGCTGTCGTGAAAAGTCACATTATGAAATTAAAAAACTAACATGCAATGAGTTATTTGGGAAATCTAGAATAATAAAGTAACAGTTTTAATATTTTCTTGCATTATTTCACAAATCATTCCTACATTTATTCCATAATCGCTTATTCATTGAATATCGAACACTTCGGGGTGCAAACAAGACACATGGCTGCTATTATTAAGCTTGGACGAAGCCTGGACTGAGTGCTGAGGCACCTGTGGGGCGTCACCCCAAATCCAGACCCCTAATAACAGCCCTGCAGAGAGACAGGAGAAGTGTGCAAGAAGTGTGTGCACGTATGAGTGTGTGTCTGTGGTTGGCCCGTGGCCATTATGGTGAGGGAAGGTTGGGGGCAGAGCTGTGGCTGTGGCTTAAGATATGATCAAGAGTACAAAGTTTTTGATATATATGTGTGTGTGTGTGTGTGTGTGTGTGTGTGTGCATTGGTGGCTTCAGTGAACCACCCCCGTACAGTAATGCATGGTGCTGTGTGCAGCAGGGACAGGGTGTGGGTTTCTTTTCATCGTGAACAAATGGTACAAAACAGACACACAATGTGGAGGGAGATGGCAACGTGCGTCCAAGTTTCACATTTATTCTTTATAAAGGAAGAGGTAAAGGCACACTGACACGATGTGCGAGCAAGCTGATTGGTGTTTATTGCCAATAATCGCTGATTCCAATAATTTGGACAGTCTGTGTGTGTGTGTGTGTGTGTGTGTGTGTGATTGTGACTCATGCTGGAACATGCCTGTGTTTCAGATTTCTGAGTTTTCTAATCAGTCACGTTCTGTTTGTTGGCAGAAGCGACGGTTTCATCATCATCACGAATACACACACATACACAAACATACAAACACAGTCATCGGGTTTAAATAAGGCCACATACAGTACACCTCTCAATGTACGCAGCTTTAAAGATGAAGAAACCGCATTTAACACACACCGTGCACAGATTCTAATGAAACTACTTTCTTCTAAAGACAGAGCTGTCAGAATCTCTCTTTGGAGAGACTCCCTGCTGAGGATTTTTTTAAAAATATAGTTTTTCAGTGGTGTGAGCAGCACAAACAAATTTCCATTCACCTTAACCATATTAGGATCAGATCTCCTGACAACCACTGTCTCTATTCTGTATTTTGATTATCATTTGTGCTCATTACGTGACCTTTTACCACGAGCCGAGAGAAGCAGAAAGCAGGTAGGTCAGCTGAATTTATGAGAATTATTAGTGTTAAAATACCTGCTACTCCTGGAGGTCTTTCAAGTGGACAGACCGTTAAACCAAACTCTATTCCAAAAGCAGGTGTTTTATGGTAGGGACATAAGTTACACCAGTGCTAACACTTTGTTCTGATTCACTCCAATCTACAGGAATAAACGGCGCTCATGTCATTTACTCAGTAACATCATTAACTAACCAGTGATGAAGTGTTTTTCAGTCAACGTATCGACTCGCTGACGCTTCAACGCTTGTTTTTACCTCACGTCAGACAGATAAAACCTTCAAAAGTGTAGCTGTCTTCTATTAAATCTATATTTTTAATTATATAATTTATTCATTACAGGGAAACAACTTGATGTTTTTTAAGAAAATAGGCGGGGGGCTGCACCCAAGGTGGACTGTAACAAAATATGTTTACTCAAGTACTATAAGCCTAATTAACCACAGTTCTGAGGTGACAAATGTGGCAATTTTTACTCCACTACATATATTTTAAAGCTTTAGTCGAACTATAGCAAAACACATCTTTGTCCTTTTTTAAATCTCTTTTGAAAACACACCTTTTTAAAGTCCTTGCTGGATATGTTTTTTAAAAAAATCTGTTTTAATTGTTTTATTAATTTTATCATACTGTATTCTTTATTCTTACTTGCCTGCTCTGTTGTAATGCTTTTATTTTATGGTATTTTATTGGATTCTGTTTTTATTCTGCTGCTGTGCTGCACTTTGTAACCATGTTCTGAAAGGTGCTACACAAAAATGTAAAAATGTATTATGATGATGATTATTATTGTTATTATTATTAGTGTGTATTAGTGTGTATCTACATACAAAGTTCAAATTAATATCAACTTAAACATGAATTAAGGTTGGTTATTACAGCATAAATGACCAAACTGTGTACAGAATAGTTCAAATTACTTCCAACTCTATTAAATACAACAGTAAAATGGTAAATCATTAATAATAGTTAGGCAATAATAGAATATGTAATGATATAACACTCATTACTACCTATACTTTTACTGTTGATGCTTCAATGATCCTACACAAATAGTCTGCTCCAAAGAATAATGTGTGTCTGATATGTTTTTATTTTCACACACACAAAAAAAACCCAGTATAATTTCCACATTAAAATCCTTAAAAAGGCATCTATTCCTTCTACCTCATTAGAAATTCATATATTTATAAATTTGTATAGTTTCCCTGCTGGACAGCAGTTGTCTCGTCCTTCACTGTAAAGTCCGTTCTCAGTGTACGCGCACTGATGGCTTCAAGTTTCTGCATCACACTTGTACAAGCTGGAAATTGGACCACGATTGACTTCCAAACTATTTGTGATGTCACAAATCATGCGTGCAGGCCCCACCCCCCTTCAAGTCAGATTTTCAATCAGCACAGAGAAACTTTCAGCAGACGAATGTGGAAAATCAAACATCAAACCGTAGGAACAAGCAGAAAAACATATATTTGAGTGGAGGGGGACTTAGAGAAGACTTCATTATATAAAGTATGATTATGAATGTGGGACTTTTACTCGTGGTGGGTATTTTTACATGCATTGTGGTTTCTGCTTCTTTTACTTAAGTAAAGGACCTCAGTAATTATTCCACCACTTGACACATATCTCAAATCCTGGACAAATAAAACCAAAGCTATCCACACGGCTATATGACAGGAGGTAAGGGAGGAAATATGTCGGTTTCTGTAATTTTGGTCGGACCGACCCTTTAGGATTACAACAACAAAAAAAGATATACAGTAACAGGTTCCACTTCTGAAGGCTGGTCCGTCTCATAAAATCTGAGAAATGCTTTTAGATTGTGAGTGACGCACTGAAATATTTCTTTCACTCCGGGTTTGTGGAGAGTGTTTTTAATTCGCAGTTAACCGTGTGGCCGCAGGCCGAGTGGCCACTGCGGTGCAAAGGCAGCAGTCAAGAGTCCCTTTTTCATGACCTGTTTGGGTGAGGAACTCTGCTGACACACAACCAACATTTATGTGCATACAAATACACTCATGCTCGGACACGCCCATGCTGCATGTGCACATACACACACACACACACACAGCATGACGCACACACGGGCACACCACCTCAGACTGACAAAACACGTGTGTAAATGTGCCAAAAATACACATTGAATTCAATGTATGCATACTGTAGATGTACACAGACACGCATGCATGCCCGCACCCCTAACGCACACACACTGCAGACAAACACACACACTGCAGACACACGCACAGTATTTATTCTAAGAGTGTATCCCTCCCTGATGACCGGTTAGGGTAAGGAGTGCTGCCGGCAGAGCGGACCAATCCAAGTCATTCTACAGTTGATTTACTGTCCCACCACCAGTCCACTACTGTATAATTACCCTAACACACACATACACACACACACACACACACAGGCACAGAATTACACACACACATAATTACACACACAGTCACACAGCACCAGCACGCACTTACTGTTCACTCATATGTACACACATGGATAAAACGTGTAGCACAAGGCTAAAAAAACAAAACCAAAAACAACACATGGACAAACATGGCTGCTGCACTGACACAGGTTGTTCCTTCTGTTTTAATTATTGTTGCTGTATGTGAGCATTGAAATAAGAGCTCAACTATTTTATTTTATTGCACATTTTGTAGCTTTTTTTATTTTTCAGATCCCATTAAATAGAAAATTAAGTGTTTGTTTGCCTGCAAAATCAAATCAATAACATTATCACATATATTATTATTTGTTATTTTGGTTCATATTCAGGATTTAAATAGTTCTTTCATTAAAATAAGAGAAAAATATATTATTGATATCAGTGATATGTGACTGAGCATTATGATAGGTAATAGCATGCCAATGCCCTGTGTATATTTTCTAATTTATTCTTGTTTTATAAGTTTGATTGTTTGTTTTTTTGTTTTGTTTTTTGCCTTATTTTCTGTTTATGAGGTGTTTGGTCTGTGTGTTGTTACCTTAAAAAAATAAAAAAATAAAAAGTGAATTATAAATAAAAACAGAAAAATGGAAATAAGATGAGATAATAGAAGATGGAAGCAAAGAAACTGAACACCTAACTGTGAAATTTAATGAATTTATAGCACTGAAATATTTTATTTTGAAATTTCATGTGGTTTTAATTCCCCTATTTTTTAAGTTCCAGAAGGTCAATTCAATTTTAAAAACTTGGTTTCAATTTTTCTCAGATAGAAAACTCAAGTGTCCAGTATTCAAAAATCCTGTATTCAGGTTTCTCGGTGGTTTGAGCTGCAACACTGATAGAAAGACACAATTTAAATTATCTCCCCAGCCTCACTGTTCACCATTATTGAGGAGTGAGTTCAGTTTAAGATCTTTAGAGTACTAAAGGCAATTCAGAAATTGTTATGCACTTATCTTTTGAAAATGTGCAAAGGAAAATTCTTGCAGAGAAATGAAAGATGAGGAGGTGATTGATTAGATATGACTTGGAGCTATCACCTCCTCACTGTATTTTGACTGTGCAGGAAAAAAACACACTTACAAACTGATTTAAATACTCATATATCAGAAGAAATACAATCCTGGATTCCTGAGGACGACTCTGCACTGTACGATTGGAATAAAGAGGTGCTGAGAATACTGCCTCTGGAAAAGCTGACTTACAGCTTTCATGACAATGTTGTGGGATTTATTTAAAATATGGCAACTGGTCACGGACACGTCGGACCCCTCTGGACTGGACTTCACTCTAATTAATCAGAACTGGCTATAGCAAACCCCAGTAATTTAAATGTTATGTCAGCTTGGTGCTGTGTGTGTGTGTGTTATTTTATTTGGGCTTGTTTTTTTCATTTTGTATCATGTTTGTAATGTCTGTGATAACATCTACCAGTACCTTTCTATATTTTATTTTACTTTAGAAAAGGACTGACTGCTGCAGTGCTTTGTTTTGTAATTGCACACACGTAATTATAACTTTCATCGTAAAATCGACTCAAACCATTTTTATGCACATGCTGAGATGGCTGCTAATTTATTTTATTAAAGATAGAAAGCAGAAGTCTTCAAGATAAAAGGAAGAACAAAAAAAAATGTACACACCAAATTTATCATTAAACTTTCTCAAGTCTTCATTTTTCTTTTTTTAAATAAGGGATAATGTACAGTTTGTGGGTCATTATTGTGAAATAAACCCTGACAGAGTCGTACAGGTCTTGAATCACCCTGAGGGGGTTTATTATGCAAATAAACACTCAGTCACTGTGTATTATCTTGCTTATTACACAGCTACTTGCTTAAAAAAATCAATAATATGACACAAAATGTGAATTTAAAATGATTTTATTAAATTAAATATGATTTTATTGATTTTAAAATGATTATATTGCTCCCTGAGAGTCTATGATCAGAACTGCGTCTGTAGCAGTGGTGAAACCTTAGAAAGCTGTAATTGACCAACCAGAATCAAGTCTTTAACAATGCCATGCAAGAATATTGTGATAAATATTGTATTGTGGCCTTTTTATCGAGTTATTATCACCAGTTTTTGGTATTGTCACATCTCGATTGAAGCTGTCTGCAACATTTTCCTGAAGCAAACAATTCATAATCCCGTTCAATCATCACTTATGAGTCACTAGAAGTATGTGGTGGTGGCTGTATTTACAGAAACTCTTCCCTCTGCCTCTGTTTCCTTATTTTTTCTCATTGTTTTGCTGTGCTGGGGATGTTTCACAGACCCAAAATATTGATATTTGATGTCCTGATGCGTTCACAAGCAGCTCGGACAAATCCTACTGACTCTACCTTTAAGGTGCAATATTTTCAATGTTTGATTTTGAAGTAATCCAAAAGTATTTGGATTATATTTGTCTTTTGTAATCCAATGAGATTTTAAACAGGATCTTCTTGCTTATAATTTTTTATTAAACAACCTAAAATTGAATTTTCACTTATCGTTCTGCACCATATAATTCTTATCTTTATTATCGTTTCTAAAAAAAAAACACAGCCGCTCCACTGTAGCGTCTTCCCCTTCTCCTCATGTAATTTTGCCCTTGTCCTCGGCTGAGCCTGCCCGCCTGCCCGCCTGCCTGCCCCAGTCCGATTTGTCACTCTCAAACCTGCAATTGTATTCAAGGCCAAATATAGGGGTGGGAATGCTAGGGTGGGCTGTCTATGTGTCACACAACAAAGCTTCGCACAAGGGTGTAGCCCTCTCCCTTACATCCTCCCACCTAACCGCCCGGCATGGCCAAGTTGTTTGCATGGAAACGCGTCTGTGTGTGTGCATGTCTGTGTGTGTATGTGTGTGTGTGTGTGTGTGTGTGTGTGCAGTGAGGTCCAAGCTCTCCCCACCCTCCTCTCCTCTGGTGAGGCTGAGAGATTACTCCCTCCTCACTCCCTCCCTCCCTCCCTCCCCTCTTGCTGCTTTATTTGGAGTGTTTCTCAGAGATTCGTGTCCTGTCACTCCTTCTGTCTACAAACGCTGACCTTCATCGTCTCTGTTTTTAATCCGTCTTCCTCCTCATCCCGCTCAATTCCAACTTCACTCACTATTGAAATCCAAATTTATACACAAACCTTTTCGAATTCCGATCAAGTTTTTTTGCGGCTTCTTCCTCCAGAGCAAGTGAAATAAACAGCAGCGGGGAAGCGCCAGCGTTTTGATGGGCATGTGATTTGTACAAAGTTACAAGCCGTTGTAAGACATGAATTGGAAGTCCCCTATTATTACATGGTAGAAAAAATGAGTGGCCTTTAATGTCGAGAGATGGAAAGGGAGATGATTATGGTTTGTGCGCCAGGGCATCCCGATTATATGACCACAGAAACCCATGCTGAGTCACATAGGTCAAGATAGGATGTGAATGAAACAAACACACACACACACACACACACACACACACACACACACACACTCACAAGGCTAGAGGGCAGAGTGAAACGTTCCCAGTGATAATTTTATTACATGAACGTGTAATATTTTGACTTTCTCACATGGTTTATGTGAATTATTCTGCCTCCATTTTACCCGTTTGCTGTCAATAGTGGACAAGTCTCCATGGAAACATTAACTGACAGCAGGGTTATAGTTTATTCCAGCGATTTGTTGACAAATTCTGGTGACACGCTGGAGCTGCTAAAAATAATTTTCAGGTTATAAACTGGACTGACAATCTTAATTTTACTCAGGGGGGTGAAGGTTAAGTGCGACATGTTTTTCTGCTCTGATTATTTGTTGTTCTTTCATGAGCACAGATTCCTTGTATGGCAATAAAGTACTGAAAATGAAAAATAAATTACATACTGTATATTTTGTAAAATATGCAACTTCTGTACTTTGCCTCTTACAGTAAGATTACGAGCCTCTTCATACACATTTCTTACAACATGACACTAAATGTTTTAGACAATACTGGGTAAATGCTACATATTAACAAATATGTTTTTTTAATATGACACGTAAATGTTGATTACATTTGTTTTTGCATATAATCAGCTGTCATACTTTTCTTTTATCATCATAAATGACACAGAAAAGCAGCAGATCCTCACATTTAAGAAGCTGGACCCAGCAAATGTTTGACATTTCTGCTAGAAAAATGACTGAAACGATTAATCAGATTTCTAAATAGAAGGCAATTTATGTTCTTTTGATTGACTGATTAATTGCCTAATCGTTGCAGCTCTGCTGTCGACTCTTAACTGTTCATGCATATTCATCTGCAAACATGCACGCATTACATACAGTATCCTGAACATCCTGAAACACCCTTTTTGTAATTTAAAATCTGTTTCCTCTAAACTCCAAAAGCGTCACCTGTCACCTGCCATCCGCCATCCGCCATCTTTTCTTCTCTTTCCTCACAACATGTGAGCTTGGCTTAAGCCCAAATATTGCACTAATTTTTCCTTTGTGTAAACGTAGCTGCTGAAAAAAAAAGGCCGTCCCTTTTCTCGTAAAGTATTTGGGAGCACGATTACAACTTCGTTCTTTTGTTCACGTGTGTCTCTCAACACAACCAACAGGTCTCACTTCTTCTCTGCTTAATTCCAGTCCACACTCCCTGCTCCACACAATGAGACATCAGAATAATTTGTCTGACGAGCAGGGAGGCACATGGCGCGCCCCACGCTCAAGTGCCCCTCCGCCCCGTGATGATACTCCTGAAATATGCAGCGTGTGCGACAGCGACTACACCTGTGACTCACCTGTGCGTGTCCTCACCCCTGAGATATCCCTCCACCCCCAAAACCCATCCTTATACACACACACACATTCATGCACAGGTCAGCGACACCACCGGGGGCAAGGGAGGGGGGTTCAGTCTGGGTTGAGGTGCAAGACGCCGCCTGCGTGCTTTAATTTTCACCTCCCCCACCATGACCCTCTGCAACTGGTGACACAAGTGGCCTCCCGCTGCACGTCGCTCCTGTTTTTCTCCTCTCCTGTCTGCCCCCTCAATTTGCTCTCTTCTCCAGCCATTCTTTACTTTTCACAGCTATAGATTTCAGCACATCTTATAAAAAGACAAGACACAACAAGTCCCCATTCAGCAAAATGGGAAGCAAACACTGAAAGCATTAGAAGAAACAAAGAAGGGATCTTTGGCTTGTGTTCTTTCTCCGCCTCCTCCTCCTTCCTTCTCCTCCCAATTCATCCACTGGCAAGGTTACAACTGTTGCGAATATGCAGATAGTTGGATGTTGTTTTTTTTGTTGTTGTTGTTATTTGTACACTCAAGCTGGGTTGCACCAACAAGGATTAATTTTTAAACCTGATTAAATCATGCATTAACTTTAAATTATGTTGCGCTGAACTGGTTTAACATTAAGAGAGATTAAATTTAAACGTCAGTTTAGGTTTTTGCTCTGAACGCAGATTAAAATTTAATTCTCTTGCACCAAAAATTTAAACTCCAATTTAAACTGTGATCCAGTATTAGCTTACCTTTAAGCTTACACTTAAAAATTGAGCCAATTATCTGAATTTTGAGCTAGCTAGCAGACAATGGCTGTGTCTCAGTTCGGATACTTACGTTACTACACTGTCATGTAGTAAACTTTGGACACAGTGTACTCAGTTGCATAGTGCGTGAAATTCGACAAGATAATGTTTTCTCAAATCGAGGGCGACTGTTGTGCCTTTACTGGAAATGCTGATGGCAGCTTCCTCATCTTTGTGGGCGAATTGAAGCCGGGCGGAGCTTTACTGCCACCCGCCAACACATACTGACTTCATTCAATATCCTTTTAATCTTATCTGCTTTTGTTTGCCCTCTGCTTCTCTGGAGGTTGAAAGTGCGTCATAATCTCTATGATAGGCCGGCCCTCCCTCCTCTTACCGGCTGAAAACACACCAGTATGTTCATTTATATTTGTTCATGGTACCAAAACTTTACAAACTAAACCAAATAAACGTATCTGTAGCTTCTTCAGCTGCATGGGCCGCCATGTTCACAAGTTTGCTAGCCCTGCTTCGTCCGCTGCACGTCCAGCGTTCCACACTCAGCTTTTTGGCCATTTTGAGAACAACATCCAGGTCCTTGCAGTACACTTTGTTTTGTCATAAATGTCAATATGAACGCACTTATGCACTCAAAACAAGAGGTTTAAGCACAGAAGTACGCAAAGTGAGAAACGGCAAATATAACATTTTGCTAACCTTTTTTTTTTTTTTTAGCTAGCGAGCAACATAATCTTTTTGCTTAGCTTTCAGCTAGCTAGCAAACAATTCAACGGTGTGTTAACTTTTTAGCAAGCTTGCAAACAATATAACTTTTTTGTTAAGGAATACAGAACAGCCAAATTATCAACTGGAGTGAAAGAAAGAAGAGGCACATCATAAAACTCAGTTGGGTCGAGTCTGATCCTTAACGTCTTTTGAGGAACTTGATTATTTTGCTCAAACCTTCTCAAAAAGACAGCCTTATTAAAAGTTAAACCTCCTCATGTGAAGTTTAAAATCATAAAATTATAGCTTCTCTGCCAAGCCATCATGAGTAGGCTAACAAGGCTAGGTTAACAAATGTTTAAGTTAGCTAGTAAACAATAACATTCTGTTAACTTTTTACTGTAGCTAGCTAGCAAACACTATAACTATAACTAAACATTTTCAGCTTGCTAGCAAACAATACAATTTTTGTGAAGGAATACAGAGCAGCCAAATTATCAACTGGAGTGAAAGAGAGAAGAGTTGCATCATAAAACTCAGCTGGATCGTGTCTGTCCCTTAACTTTCTTCAAAGAACTTGATTTTGCTCAGTCAATCTCAAAAACCCAGCCTCATTAAAAGTTAAACATCCTCAAATACAAATTTAAAAGTAATACAGGGTCACAGGTTAAATTGGAGTTTAAAGCTTTGGTGCCACAAAATTGAATATAATTTAGGTTTAGAGGAAGAAAAAAAAAACTAAACTTGAGTTTGAAGAGAGGTTTGAACTGAATCGTTCTTAACTTTAAGCTATTTTAAAAGTTTGGTGCAACATAATTTGAAGTTGTGACTGTGATTTAAATGGGTTTAAAAATAATCCTTGTTGGTGCAACGCAGCCAGTGTTTCAGTGCTCATCTATGCATGTACACACTCTTAATACCATTTCAAATGTGCATTTATGTTTACATGCACACATGTACATGAGCAGTTATGCATGCCACACGTGTATTCATCGGGGCGTGTTTTTGTCTCTCACAATACTCATGCTATGAGGATCTTCAGCCCTGTGTGTGTGTGTGTGAGAGAGAGAGAGTGTGTGAGTCTGTGTGTGTGTGTCTCATCAGCTGATGAGGTGTTTACTAGGTTCTGTCTCTAGCCTGGAGGGAGCCCAAGCACACTCTAGTCCCAGCCACCACACACTAGAGTAATTGGCCTTTTCACACTGCATAAGCTTCATTACCTGCACCCCCAAATTTGCAATGCAGAATGTAATGTGCCACAGAGTGTATGGAGTGAATTCATAAACAGGT
>JAJHUR010107252.1:0-10172 GCA_027495735.1 Lutjanus campechanus
CCTCCCCCCCCCCCTTTTTTTCCCCCCCCCCCCCCCCCCCAACTGTCCAATATGTCCTCCATCTTTCTCTCTCACCAGCACTACTACCCCATCTCCCATCATCCCTCGCCTGCCTCCGCTTCTACACCTCCTCTTCCTCATCATTCTCTCTTCATTTCCCCGTTTTCTCCCCTCGCTTCTTCGCTGCTCAGCGTACACCACCATGTCTTTTGTACTTCCTCTAGACTTTACTTCTCTTTTTCTCTTTCTCCACACTTTTCCCGGAATCAATTTTCCAGACTTTTCTGTCGATTTTTCAGACCATATTTGATGTTTCCGGTGTGGAATCCTTCCCCAACCTGACTTTATGTTTAAGACTGTGAAGCCAGCTCTCAGAATACTTTAACCATTGTGGCTGTTGAGTTCATGCTCCTATGCAGAATGTTGGACAATATTCAACTGTCAAACATCTCTGCCCAAAGAGTAAGTAAACCTATACTTGTATTGTCCGTGAATGTTCTCATCCGTTCAGGTTCGGGAAAGATTAAATTGAAAGCAACTGGACTTGTTTAAAAGTCTTTTTTGAAGATGTTTCACCTCTCATTTCACCTGAAGCTTCTAGGATGAGATGATGGAAACGTCTTCAAAAAAGACTTTTATACAAGTCCAGTTGCTTTCGATTTAATCTTTCCTGAGACTATATTTGTATTCTAAAAGCCAGAGATTTTCAGTTTAATATAACAACAAAGCAGGAAATGTTCAAGTTTGAGAGCCTGACAACAGCATTTTCTGCCATTGTTGCATAAAAATGACATTAATTAATTCATTATCAAAGCAGTTTAATTTTTTTTTTTTACCTAGGTTTACTCGCTCAACATGGCTTTTTACTTGCCCCAGGCAAGCAGGCAATCCTAACTGTTGAGACCTGATTGTGAGGGAAAATTTGAGTTCTTTTGCATTTTAGGCCACACGTTCTGTAATAGCTATATATTGAAAAAATACACCTAATCCTGACTGATCAAAACTTTTGTAATTAAGAATCATTAAGCTGTGGTTTGGGGCATCTAACTGATAAATTACAATAAAACAAAAGTGTTCTAGGACACTTTAAACTGGAAATGACAGCGTGAGGCTGAGGCACAGCCTACATTTTACCAATGACATAGGCCTGTTACTTTGGCAACGTTGCCAACATTGTTTTAGTGCAACATGAAAAAGCCTCTCCTTGTACAATTTTTTTTCTTAGAACTTCTGATTCATATTTTATTAAACAGAATAAGGGCAATGGTTTGGAATCAAATATTTTTTCAGACTCTCTTTTCTTTGTTCCCGTACTTTTCTAGACCTTGAAATACTAAAATCAAATTCCGTACTTTTATATACTGCGTAGAAACTTTGTTGTAACGTCTCTCCATCAGTTCTCATCACAACATTCATCTCTCCCTTTTCTGGGCTCTATTTTTTTTCTTTTTCAAACTGCCTATAGAAGAAGTCTGTTCCATTATTTGTTTCACTTAGAGCGATCTCCAGCTTCTGTCTGTCAACGTTTAATCTCAGCCTTCTCTTTCGATCTAATTGTTTCTTCTTTCACTGTGCTCTCTTGTCATGCTTTGGCGCTCTCCTCCTCTTCTTCCTTTCCACACTTATTTTTCTCTGTCCAGTGTTTCTGAAGGCCTTTCTGTTTACTTCTCATTGGCCTTTCACATCTGCTGCCTTTATCTAACAGTCTCGAGGTCTCTGTGTATCTACAGCGTATGTTTTTCGTTCTCCAACACAGCTCTTTGTCCTCAGCCTTTCTCTTTGTATTTTTCTTCAGGTTTGTTTGTCTATATTGTTATCTGCCAGCAGAGTAGCTGCGCTGCTGTGATCTTTGTACCGGCATGACTCCTGTTCAATCAACAATAAAACTGAAGGTAAAAGAAAAAAGAAATCAATATTAGGTTTTATACTGCTGTGATTCACTGGCTTTGTGAAAAGTCGGTGTGCATTCAGATCGGCAACAGATACAGATTTATTATCAGCAGATCAGTATTGTCAATAGGCTTTTTCTTTGAGAATGGACTTATCAAAACTTGATGAAACTATTTTCTCTTTCCTCCTTATCTTCTGCTGTGCTCTCCATGGGGAATCATACTTGCACACTAAGCATACCTCGGAAACAGCCCACAGGCTCCTGCACGATGCAGCTGGGCCATTTTGAATCACAACAGTGATCCTAAAAACTGCTATACCATCCCTCTGTGGGTCCGTGGAAAGCTCCCATGCATTAACCACAATACTGCCCTGCTCAAATGGACAGAATATTGCAAAGACCTCTCTCTATCATGTAGTGCAGCACATATAACCCCAATAAAAACCCTGCTATTGGTTATAAGAGGACATTACCGCCTAAAAACGTTATGTTGATTTGAATGCGAGGGATTCATGTGCAAATTCTGCCATTCTTAGAAAAGCTTTGTCCTTTAACGCAGCATTTATTAACCTGTAAAGTGGCCTCTGATGGACAGCTGACACGTCATCAGTCAAACCTCCTACCCTCTACTGTACCTAACCATAGCTCTGGACGGCGTGACTGTCAACGACTAAACGGTCCAACAAGCTAAATTAACAGCTAAGCACAGGAAAGGGGAATTAGAAGTGCATATTAATGCCCCTCACGCAGGAGAAGGACAGTCAATCTCAATGCACTGGGTAATTTTGGAGAATGTCTGACAAATCTGACATCTCATCGGCAAGTCCTCCTACCCCGTCACTCCCTCCGCTTGGCTGCCAGGCAATGAGGAGTTCAGCAACTTGGACAGCTAACCAAGAACATTTCAATAGAAAAATCTAATTTAGTTATAATCGTTAAGACAGAAACAGAAACATTTCTGCTGGAGCATCTGCACACGGTAAGGAGCAGGGATATTTCCTTTCCTAATCTCATTATCTCTTGATAAATATTATATACAAGTCTCCAAAGCAGCTGCTATCCAGGCTACCTTGCTATCAAACATGTTTTTCTCTACTGTACTGCAAATGCTTCACCTTAATATATTGTCTTTTGTCAGGACGATGTCTTGCTTTCACTGTAAAGCACAAAATGACCATCCAGTGAGCACCACAAAGGAAATTCCTGAAGCACATACCTTTTTCTGACATTTCTGACATTCCAGATATGCAGTAATTGATCGGTTCAGGCTTCCTCAGTTCTTACAATACAGCTGAATACAATAGTCACATTCCATTTATATGCTGAAAGAGTTATTGGTCTCTGTAATGTCACTTCTAAGTCTAATGTACATCTGAACCACAATTTAACAAGTTGAATCCATGTTGTCAGTTTAGGTAGATTTGTTCCAAACGATGTGGGTGTTTTATTACATTTGACTCTTTTTTTTGTATCTAGTTTTTCCCCCAGTTTTTATAAATACTCAACATTATTTTTCCTTTTTCCCCCCAATATACCTCATTGATTAATATTAAAATGTTTTTTACCCCGTTATTACCCAGATATGGTTTTGTCCAAAGCAGACACCCACGCTAATCTCCTATAACAGCCAACATTTCCAGTCATGTTTTAATGTCTTTCATTATCATCTGTTATTGGTGAACATCAGAGTACCACACAGTCAAATAAATAACATAAGTGTCCTTTTGTACCCGGGTGAGAGTAGGTAAATGGAAGATATTTGGCTAGTTTAGCTATAAAGAGCAACAAAGTCTCTTTACACTAAGACATTTTGGTGGATGAATGAGTTAAATGCAGGACTCTCGCCTGAGGACCTGGCATTCATGTCCTGACCCGATCTGTGTGAAAATAAATGATTTTTCTGGCCTTAGTTGAGTTATTCTTTTCAGTTTGTTTAATATTAGTATTCTTCCAGGTGCAAATAGCATTGCTGTCTGCTGGCACCTGGATGCTAATAGCATCTCTAAATAAAAAGTCCAGGCCATGGTTGAATTTCAACATCCTAGCCCAAATCCTAGTTTCCTCTGGTGCCTGACAGCACTGTCAGTGTTGACCACGCTGGATGGCGGTAGATGAAGTAGCTTAGCTGACTTTGCTAGCATTCAGTGTTGGAGCTGAGAGCATCGAAGCATGCTGTTCTTCTACAGCAGGGGCTTCCTGAGTGAATCATCGAAGTTTAGCGGGCAAGAAACTTGTAACAGCAAGGAAATATTCCCCCAATGTGGCAGCAAAGAACACAGTCTGGAGAAACACAAAGACAACATTTTGTACTAAAAAGAATCACTTGGCTGACTGAGACCCCGTGGAAGCCTCATATTGGCTTTGGATGAACTTTAGAATGCCTTTTTTTGCAAGGAATGAGGACTGCAGATGTCCTTCATTTCTTACAATGCAGCTGGATGGTCAGTAAGAAGAGGAGGAATGACTGCAGCGACCATTAACTGTTCAAACACACATTTTCATTTCAGTTTAGTTTATTCTATTGTGTTTTTGTATTTCCAAAATCATATCCAAAAGCGTGAGAGCAAAACATGGTAAACATGGACATGGAGAGACTGTCTCACATGTATCAAGACAAAGGAAAATGTCCAGGTACACAGAAAGAGTGTTTCCAAATCTCCTTCTAAATCACTCTGCTGCTTCTCAGCACTCTCTAAACTTTGTAGCTTTAGGTTTTGCTGGTCTCTCTGATTCCACCTCTGTTTGGCTCTGTTTCACTCTGCCTCTCCAGTCTGACAGGCAGCTTTTAACTTTAGGAGGAACTCCCTGGGTATTAGACCCAAAGCCTTCCATGTCTGTACTCCACAGCAGGGCTCCGGATACATACGTGTGAGTGTGTGTGCGCCCCCGGTAGCTGGCCTTGCTGAAGGGGAAAATAACAGTATTTAAAGTTTCAGAGGTCTCAACTTGTAGCTGGCCAGATCCCGACCTCGCTGTAGCGCCACGTGCATCCTGTGATTGGACATGCTGCTGTAAGAAACTTTTTTTCTGTGTTTTTCAAAATCTCTTTTTCTGTTTAAACTCATTTTTTACTCATTTTCACCTGCTCTTTTTTCCCTCTCCATGCAGGGGTTTTCACGCTTTACATTGGTCACTCCTTTACATCTCTGCTCAGATTTTTAAAATCTCCACTTTTCCAAATCTCCCTTGGACCTCTCTCGGACTCTCCCTCATTTTTCAGCCTGTCTTTTCTTTATCTCCTCTCTCCATTGTGAGCCGAGCCTCCAACATTGATCAGCATCAGAGCCGGGCTCTCTCTCAGATTGGCGCTAAATGACTTCAGAATCCCACCAGGCGTATAGACAGTGCATGTGTGTGTTGTGTACGTATCTGCATGTGAGAGCGCAGATAAATGACTGGAGGATCCCACCGAGTGTCTGAACAGAGTGCATGTGGTACATGTAGCAGTGCCCACGTCAGGCTCAGCCTCCCAGCGGATAATGACTCGAGGTTGTCTGCTCCGTCTCTGCGAGCTCTGTGGGATCCTCCCCTCATTTGCCATCAAACACACGAGCATGTACACGCGCACGCATAAAGATGGCAGCGTAACCCAGCAGGAAGACGTCTGTGATATGCGGGCCTGTCCACTGACCCGCTGTGACACTGATCAAAACACATCACAGTTGCTTCTGTGAGTCTGGAAAGACAAAACAAGAACTGAAACAAATTCAGTCCCAATGAAGTCCTCTTTCACTCAGTTAAAAGCTCAGGAATGAAAAGTCATCGTCTGTTTGCTGTCTCCCCGCGCTTTTCTTATATTGTTTCATTCTTAACTTTGATTAACTGAATACGCAGCGGTCTCTCTTGCAGGCCACTCAAAAAAAACTTAAAGAATTAAAAGTTATATTCACAAAACAGAAGACATCACGCACCAACTGTGCTTAAAAATAAGATGAAAACAAATTTTCCCCAGGCTCGCAGCACACTGACTTTCCTTAAGATGCAGTCATTTAATATGCATTACAAAGACGAGTTGAAAACGATGTTTGGCTTGTATCAGATGCACACAGTAGAATTATCACAGCATCAATATTTATGTTTTAAAGGATT
Organism: Lutjanus campechanus; assembly: GCA_027495735.1. Taxonomy (NCBI): domain Eukaryota; kingdom Metazoa; phylum Chordata; class Actinopteri; order Lutjaniformes; family Lutjanidae; genus Lutjanus; species Lutjanus campechanus. Next base: position 5,981 of record JAJHUR010107252.1, read on the forward strand.
TAAATGAATAACAAAATATTTTCCTGCATTTCTCTGTTATAATGTTAAACAGGTGGAGAAGGCGTGAAATTTGAAAAGTCATGAGCTGGATTCAGACTCAAGCACATGCTGCACTGTTTAAAAGTTAAAGGGGCAGGTCACTCCAAAATCAAAACTACACATTTTTCCCAATACACCATCATTATAAAACCTTTGACAGGACACCTCTAACTACAAACAAGGTCAGCCATGACTTTATATTTGTAAAACTTTCATTGAGTTAAAAAAAAAGGAATTTTAAAAGTCTGTGACATCACCGCAATGTAAAGTCTACAGGCCGAGTAACTTGCGGGCAGGGGGCAAGGGAGGAAACACTATTGCGCATATTCAGTGGGCTGTATAAACAGGAAGTAAACCTGGAAGCTAGGTTTCGGCTTATGTACCAGGCGAGCAACTCTCATTTGACTGAATGGGCGCCATTATCTAGTTCATCATAATATTATCTACTGTATGTACGTGACACCCCAGCATTACAGAGCAGAGACAACTTTTTGTTTCATGATTTTTGGACCTAATTTTATACACTTAGCAATTTTTTTAATCATTCAAATTTGGCTGGGTGGTTAGTAACGCGTGTTTATGTGGTGTGACAAACTCAGAACACACATTTAATGTTGCTTTACACGATTTTTAAGTCTATTGGAGTGAGTGGGCCCAGAAAACATAGCATAAGTATTAAAGTATTAATTAGCACTGAACACTTCTTGGCAGTTCTGTGTAAACAGGTCATTTTGTTCTTAAACATAGTAATGTAAACATGATGAGCTGCAGTGGTTTTCTTTGTTTGTTTTTTTTCCACAGTATGTCAGTACATTTAGTATGCTCGCAGCCTACGCAGCGTCTACTCCACAAGAAAAAAAAAGTAATCAATGATAACCAAACTAACTGTGACAGCTTTTAAAGACACAAAATGGAGGAAGAACTTCATAAACTTTCAAATAAATGGGGGGAAAGTCAGGGAGATGCCTCAGGGGCTAATCAAGAGGCAAGACCTTGATGTGTAAGTTAAAGCCGACTGCAACGTAGCAAGCTGCTCACGCGCCACACACACACATGCACGCACACATATACACATATTGTGTATGATCTGCCGTGCTCTTTTAAAGACAGTCTTCAAAGAGTCTTCACTTCGCTCCTTGTTATCTCACACCAGCTAATACGAGGAAGAAACTCTGACACGTGCCCAGGCGCACACAAATACACACAACCACGCACACCACGCCAACGGATCTCATACGTGCAGACACGCGAGAACACAAACACAGGTTTAGCTGTGTGTGTTTGTGTCTACATGAGTTTCATGCAAGACAGATACAAAGCTACAGATGCTATTGAAAGTGCACGCACGTAAAGGCAGACACACACACACACACACACACACACACACACACCATCAGTACAAGAGCAGAGGAATCAAGTTTCAGTGAGCTGATTATCACATGCTGTATTACTGTATGCCAGGGGAAGCCTCAGTGCCCCTGAGCAGCACAGAGGAGATGTGAGCAGAGAGCAGCATGAGGCAGAGTAATACGCTGCTCGGGTGCATGATGAGCAGCTACACCTTCAAATGCCTCTACTGTACAAACTTTGGAAGGGCAAGCTTCCAGTATTCTGCCCTCCAACTCCCCACCTCCTCCTCCTCCTCTTCCCCTTCCTCCTCCTCCTCCCCCTCCCCCTCCTCGCATTTTCTCGCTAACTTTCTGTGAATTTGTAACTTAAAACTGCTGCAGCGATGCACAGGCGCGAGGAGAGGAGCTTGTCTTTGCTTTTGAATAATACAGCCGTTGATCCAATTGAGGAATGCTGAATGCCGGAGACGAAAGCACAGAGGCTAGATTTTACTGAGTGCATGCATAAGTAGTGCTTCTTAACTGGTTTTCACCGCGGATGAAATGCAAAAAAAATAAAAAATAAAAAATGACAAAGAGCAAGAGGCAAGATCTCCTGACTCCCATCTCTGGAGTGAATACATAGTTTATAACCTGACTTGACTGCTCAAAGACAAAAACACTTCTAATGGAAAAACAAAGGCAACTATATTTCCATTTCTTCAGCAAAGAGCAGGAAATCACAATCATCTTACTCAGTAGAATTGGATGTGGTGTGCTGCTTTGTCTATGGAGCCCCATGACATGACAAAACATTTTTATACAAGCTGAAAATATAAACGAATACATAAACAAACAATACTGTTTGTTAATTAAGATGGAATATAAAAAATATAAAGGTTTATAACTTTCTTTTAACTTCCAATCATGTATTTATCTCGCTTTTTTCTTCAAACAAGTTGCAAAAAATATATTAAAACTTTATTCATTTAACGTTTCGTTGGAAAATAAAATTAGCATTATGATAAAAATAGTATAAAACAGTAAACAATAAAAAGTTTTAATTTATTTTACAAACTCATTTGAAGCTAATTAAAAAGTAAGAACACTTTAATTTTATTTTCTCAATAATTTTTAATTTAACTAGACAGATAGATGGTTTATTAGCAGATAGTTGTTTATAGTTTATTTATCCTCAGGGAGGAAAATTTTTTCCACAGTCTGTGCATACATAAAGCAAACAGGTAAGACATACGGAATTACACAGAACAAAGGATTTATGGTAATACTTAACTACAGGGACATAAACATTGATTAACGCTCTGCACACTATAGACTGTTTTCTAGTGACTTAAAGGTTCAGTGTGTAAGATTTATGGGGATTTATTGGAGGAGTTTGGCAGAAAATGCAGCAGAAAAAAATATAATATTCTTAAGTATGTTTTCATTATTGTATTATAACCTGCAAATAAGAATTGTTGTGTTTTTGTTGCCTTAGAATAAGCTGTTTATATCTACAGAGGACAAGGGTCCCCTATCACAGAGGCTGCTAACGCCATATTTCTACAGTAGGCCAGAATGGACAAACCTAACACTGGCTCTTGATACATCCTTTCACATTTTTGGCAAGTGTTGCAGCCACTGTAGGCTCTCCTACATGCTTGGAAGGGGAGAGTGAGAGGAGATGTTCGCTATCTGCAAGCTCACCGGTAGATGCTGCTAAATCCTATGCACTGGCCCTTTAAGGGAAGGTTACTTATTTAAAGCTCAAAGCTCTTGCTGAAACAAGCCTCTCTGTACCTTGACAGTCTATTAGGGCTTTTGCACTTTTGGCCACACCAAGTCAAACCATGCGGTGCTGATTTGCATTTCCATTACCAGTCATAACATGCAGAGCTGTGCCAAACTGTGCCAGTGATGGACCATCTTTGGTGTAAAGTGCACCCGACCTGCCTCCAAGCATCTGTGTGTTTGGCTCTCTGTACTGTTGCTTCTAACTGAATCTCTGTAGTTTGAAATTTAGTTTATTTTGTGAGTTTGTTCTTTCAGGTATCTGCTTTGTTTTCCTGTTTCATGTTCACTTTCAGCTGTACGAGTTGTTTTAAGTTACTGCTGATGAAAACCCAACATTTCCTGATTTTGCTGCTTCAAAATAAGCATTTTTAAGTAACAAAGGACTTTTATTGTGAAGAATTTATGGGAAATTAAATGTGTTTATCCACATTTTTACAGCCGCTCAACTCAAGCATTCATCAGTTGACGATACATTCAAGTGGGTAACCTTGTTGTAATGGAGATGCAAACCGTGCCAAGCCTAGCTGGAGGGGGGGGCAGGTAGAGTCGATGGTCTGGATCATGATGTGATTGTGAATGCTTTGTAGATCAAGGATGAGGCGGCACAATCTGATAAGTAGGGGGTGGGAATACCAATGAGTTTGCTAGTCATTTTTAAGAGTTTATTCTTATTAATGTCTAAATGATTTATTGATACATTCAGCTTTTTTTTCTGACAAGCTTTTATTTATTTCTGTCAGTTTATGGGGCTCCGTATTTGCCTGCATTTGTTTATATTTATCAGTCTCCATTAACTCACAAAGCTTAATTAAAAAAACAAAATTTGTTAAATAATTATGTCTGCTTTGAAATTTCCAGTCTCACATCACTGAGTTGTACTATTTACAATGACAAACAGCAACGGGGCACTGTAAATTCAAAAGCTTATTTCACAGCTAAAACAACACCAAAGATAAATATGAATATAAATATGGCTCATATAAACAGCATCACACTTGTATATACAGTATGTCTTCCTCTTTGCTATGATG